>PNEQ01098567.1:0-82198 GCA_003012365.1 Medauroidea extradentata
TATATATATATATATATATATATATATATATATATATATATATATATATATATATATATATATATATATATATTACAGAAAACGTTCAACTTTCCATTAGAATTTCTTTCCAATAATAGTTGCTCCTTTTTATGATAACGACAATGTCGTTAACGTTTGTTCTGCTAACATAGACTCTCATATTTAAAAAAAAAAAGGAAGCTCGTCTGTCGGTATTTTCGCATACGGCTCGGCTATTCTCGGCAAACTTGCAAGAAGAGTTGTGAAACTTTCAACGAGGTTTAAATCTTTAATCGAGTTTCGTTAATATTGTTTTGTGGAAAATGAAATCTTTGTTGGTGAAACCAACCTTAGTGAGATTAACAGACTCGATTTAATATTTAAACATCCCTTAAAGAGTTCCACCATTGTTCTCATGAGTTTACCTTAATCAAGATTAAATTTGGTTTTTCTGTAACTTGTCGTAATAGATTGGTCCTAATAACGCAAAGTATAGTCGAACAGTCTGCGAAAATAACCGAATGACGAGATTTATTTTATTAAAGGAGTCTGTGCTCGCAGCGCAAACGTTAGCAATAGCGTTAATATGATGGAAAATTCAACTTCTATTTGAAAGAAATTCTAATGGAAATTTAGACTTAACGCATTGAATAATTATGTACAACAGTTCATAGGTTATCTATTTTGTTTCTGTTATGAGCTATGTCTAATTTGTTCCAAAAAATAATAATTTACTAAATGCGATTGTTTTTCATTGAAATAGTATTTTTAATGGCAGGTCTACTTAATGCATGCAAGATTATTTGAGATACCTCATCCATTTACTTATTTAACACAAACATTTTAGGTGTGAACTAGAGAAGCGAAGAGCGTGTCTTTAAAGTTAAAATGACTTGTACAATGAACACGATATCATTTCAATGAGCTATATTTTCCTGTGGTTAATATGTATGTTATTGAAAATATTACTAGTATACTTTTTTCAGTTTGGAATTTTTCAGTTTTAATTTTTGTTTGTAGTGTGTATTATTGCGAAGGCCTGTTAGAGTTAAAAAAATAAGCAATAATTCATTAAGGAATATGATGATCGTGTTCGTGTTTATAGAAATATGTTCTATGTCTACAATATCACGCCGCAAAAAGCATTGACAATAATGAATTGATAATTTATGTTATTTTGACACTGAATTATTCACACCAATTATACAGCTAGTCAACGTTCATCCTCTGGTTGCCTTTAATTACAAACACACATTCCTGTAACTTACATTAACCATACCTGGAAAATTTGTTTAATTTTAAAAGTATTTTTTTTCTAGCATTCTTTCGACCTACCGTACGATGGCGAATGTTTCAGATTAAATATTATTTAAATTATAAACATAACTGAATAGTATTATATAAGGCCACTACAAAATTGTATTTAATTAAACTAGTTTGCAAATTCGATATATTTATTGATTCGTATAAAATTGGAATTTTTTGTCGAAATCGTCATCTGGATTCACTTCGTAAATATATCCTCTCGTAATGTAAAATCAACCATACTTTTCCTTTTCTGAACAATATTTGGAATATTCTGTTTTCTCACATAAACGCGATAGGTGGCGTTATCTGACCGGAATTGGGTAGTTAACATTTGATCTCGTTTGACTAGAGAAAACCGAGATTAATTGCACTACTAAACGCAAACATGTTTATTCGAGATTAAATATCCACTAACCGATATTAAATCGCTTAATCATTATTGTTGAAACCAGCCTTTAGCCGTAAACGAAAGCGTAATTATTTCTTTATCAAGTTTGTGAATTTTCTCAATGCTTTCTGCAGCATTGAAAAAAACCTTTGATTCCACTACAAAATATTTTGTGACTATGGGCCTCACCAAATTGTTTTATATTGATCACAAACATTTTTCTGCCCCTAGTAAAGCTTTGCAATGACTGCAAATAATATTGTAACCACTACAAAATATTTGGTGAGGTCCATATTGGCTAAAAATTTTGTGGTCACTCCAAAATCGTTCTTTCTGTGAGTGTACCATAATAATTCTATAGAAACAAATTGTGTGCACACTTTCATAGCCCTGATACGTTTGTGTGTGCGAGCTACTACATCGATGGCTCCCTAAAGGGTAATTTTACCTGTGGAAGTTCAAATTGGTGACTACGTTATAATTATTTGTGTGAAGTAAGGTTTAAAGTTCAGCGTTTGTTTCTGTCTTTGTGGTTTTCAGAGTCGGTTGGTATTTTACCCGTTATAGTACGCTAAAAATAACATTTCATGCCCATTTTGAGTTGCCCACAAATCACGTCATTAATAAAACTGCCTAAATTTAAAGCTCATAAAGACATATATTTATGAGTGTGTTCTTTTTTAGGTATACAACTGTAATAATAGGTAAAAAGTTTCGTAAAAGAAAACTAATAATTGTAACTCGACGGAATCATTTCAAGCCCCGGTAGTAAGGTAACTTAACAGTCGAGGGGAGTGTAGTGAAGAAAGATGGCGAGTATTTAATATAGATGTGTTCACTGTTCGTAAGGATGATATGAGTAATTAGAAAAAGCGATATGCGAGGGCCACACTTTATGAACGCCGCAAGAAAAAGCGCAGGCTAACTGCAACATTCACGTTTAGTGTTGGTCTATGCGAAATTCGGAAACGAGCCACCGATAATAGAATAAAGGATCATCGTAATGGAAAATAAATTTAACCGTGAATTGCTAGTTGCAGGAAACAATGCAATTTTTTTAAAGTTTAATTTCATAAAGTACGTGTACGAAATTTCATTGGATAATATAATTTAGTCAAATATTTGGTAAATTTTTCAAGGGATGTCGAAACGCAATAGCTCATATTACGTAATGTGTTACTTCTAGGATGTAATTTTAATGATTATCATTCCTGCTGTATCGTGCCACCATAACGAAATAAGATATTTTACTTATTACATATTATATATCATTTTCTAAGATGTCTTTTGCAAGAGAAGGTTTATATACCTGTTTACATGTCGAAAAATTATACTAATGACTTTATTTTTCGACATTCCAATGAAATAAACAATGATTTGTTCCAGGAATCGTGCCGGACGATGCCGTTGGTGTGCGGGTTTACTCGCGGATCTCCTGCTTCCTCCGCCCCTTCATTCGGGCACTTCTCCATACTCACTTCGTAACATCTCTCACCAACGCTATAGAACTCGATGTTAAGCGCTGACCAAACTCTCTCAGTCATTAAGTTGTTCCTGTCCTACGCTTATCATGCGCGTGTTCTGTAAATATTTAAAGTTATTGAAAGACAATATACAGTGATGACAATTAATTTTTAAATTAAAAAAAATTTTCTTTGCACGCACGACGTATATCTCGGCACATTTCTTAAATAATATTATACGGTACATTTCATGGTAACAATAATTGATACATGGCAATTGTTTGAGCAGTAGTTTTGTCCTAGAATCTCAAGTCTCAAGTCATTTAAACTGACGCCTTCATACACTTGCGGAATAAAATTTCGTTTCATTAACGATAAAATTCTAAAATATTTTAAATAAAATAATTTCTGCATTGGAGTATGACAATTCTACATATACATACATGGCACAGTTGGGTTTTACGTTGATTAAAGTAAAAATTTTCAAATTCTTGTTTGCATAAAACTTCTTTATTTATCATGACAGCATGTCATTTTTTCTGGGATGTCTCCATGCACTACCAAGCTGTACCTAGAACAGAGGATTGAAAAAAAACTTCCTTGAATGACGGTCATGACAGTGGAAGTTATTTTCTTAAGTGCCGTGCGAGGAAACCCTAGCCCTAAATCCTCGTGTAGCTGCGAGTCTTCGTTCCAAGATCCCCATTGTGGTCTCCTGTGACTCATTATCACCAACGCTGCTACTTCCCTTGATGCGGTGTTTGCACTCTGACGCATTACCATTATTATTCCGCTCAGTTTCAGTTCAAATAATAGTGTGGAATACAATGGCCGACCAATGAGAGTTCGGGAGACCTCATATAAGGCTCCTGTCCAGAGTACATTGAAAAGACGGGAGAAGGCTTACGAACTCTTCGATCCAACTGAAGTGATGGGTTTATTACGTGCGTAATAACCACCTGTCCTTACGCTTCTTAAAGCACCATTTTGACGTTCCCTTTGTAAGTTAAATTTTAAAACACAGTCCACTTACTCATTACCATATAATAATAAAAGAAACTACATGCATGATACCATAAATTAAACTATAAACGTAAACATTTTAATTTGGTGGACAAATTAAGAAGACCATATATCTTAAATTAGGCCTAAATGTTTTTAAATTCACGAAGTGAAATAAATATGCATATTTTAGACATAATTTACAATATTTATAATGTATTTAATGTATTTTTTGTTAAAATGTCGCCCTCGAGATCGACGGTGTAGGCCTGTGCGTACGCATGGTTTCCAAATTTCTGTTTAAAAAAAGCGGTATCAAATCGAAAACTAAATTTCTCTATTACGCTGTAGTCGTCGCTAATATGAAGTGTTAATAGGTATTCTGTGATTTTTTAGTTTTGTGCGGTAATATTGTGTATTACAATTTTCTGCCACCGGACACAGCCATGTTTCAAAACGAGGTTAGAAGTCGTCTTGACGACATTGTGAAGCAGATTTGCCAGCAACTGAGAGACTTCAAATCCCGTCTGGACGATCCCGCTATGAAGCCGCACCACGGAAATTCAGAATCTGCGAGATGAGCTATGCATATCCTACGAGGCTTTCAATAATGAAATCAACGCCCCAAAATGCGAAACAAAAACTTTGAATGAGAAAAATGTACGCAAGACGAGAACTTGGATGATTTAGAACAGTACAAACGGAGAAACTGTCCATGGTGTAGCAGAGAAATATGAAAATATTATGAATGTTACTTTCAATATCTTGCGTGATCAGCTGAAAACTAGTACAGAAGATAAGGACAATTGAGTGGGGATACCGAAGTGGAAGTGGTGCGAAAAGGAAAAGTCCCATGCTACTGAAATTCACAAACTCTCAGCAGCGCTCTGCAGCTTTATGTGCAAATGTACTGCTGAGAAACAATTTTATATTAGCCTAATAACAGCGTTGCTTTAAACTGAGCGACAGTGCCTACTTCGTCTTTTCGGATATAGTTCGGTCTTCGTAAATGTTAGTCTTCGTTATATATTTTGTGAAATTAACGCCCGTGATGTCCATGTCTCATTACAGACAGAAATAGACAATGTTTTATAATTTGCTAGGAATCTGTGCTGAAATGTGCTTGATATGTTTACTTTATTCAGTTTAGTTACATGTGTTATTGTGTGCGTCATTTGATGTGGGTCAAAAGTAATGTTGTTGCTGCGGGTGTGTACGGTTATTTGTGTATTCAAGATGCCTTCATTTATGTCCTGTATTTATCATGTGTTTTTAAAATTTATGCATGATCATGAAGTATCGCTGTTTGTTCCTACTGCCATTAAATATGGCGTGCAGGCCCTTGCAGAAATCAATACAGGAATAGGCCATTTAAAATTTTGAGACCATTCTCATGCAAGGAAAATATAACTAAAGCAAAAGTCATAACCACGAGTTTTTAAACTACACATGCAGAACCTTCTCGAATGTGTACACCATTAACAGAACACAATCATTTGTTATGTGAGAAATTTACTTGTTAAGGGATTTGTTTAAAATATGAGTTTTTTGCCCTTTTTCTGGGAAAATGTACACACAACTTTGTGAAATTTCAATTTCCCTGCAGTGTCAGTTTAGTATATCAGAGGGGCCGGAACGATTTTGATTCAGTGGGGTGCAAACAGAGGCGGATCCAGCATTGTAAGAAAAAAGGGGGCATGCCTTAAAAAGGTGTGTATGCAAACACTCCTCCCCAGGGAAAATTTCAATTTCAGAGATGCAAAATGGTGCTCCAGATAAAAAAATTGAATGTTGTACGTAAGAAATGTATACAAATTTTTTAATAAATTGTGTCTTAAAAAGTGAATTGTTCTAATGAAAAAATTAAGCTTTTAAACGTTTAGGTCTTCATGCCTTTATATTTAAGTAGACTCTTGAACCACATAACTAGTTCTTTGATTTTATGAGTCACAAGCCGTATTTCACAAAAATTAGGAAAATTGATAATTTAATACATACATATTACAAAAAATTACTACAGGCAAAGCTATACCACAACAAATCACTTTTAATTAAAGAATATTGTTCAATTTTTTACTCAGATGTACTACTGCAATAATTGTTCATTTTACTCACCCCAATAAGGCTACTCATATTCATTTGTTTTTGCTTCATTTTACAGGACGTATCTATAGCATTTCTAACATTTATTTCTGGCTGTTGGTCAAAGCTAATCCATTGTGTTTGACTTGCCCCATTTTCAGTGGCCGATCAAGAAGTTGAAAAAAAGGGGGAATCGCATCCATAAAGTTGACTACCAATATCTATACTTTAAATGATTTTCCTTATTTCAGTTACAAGTTTCATGATTTTGTGTATTAACAAATAACTGCTTGATTTATTGCAGTATATTCATTTAATTTAATAAACGTTTCAACATCCTACTGCAGAAAAAATGCATAAAAGTTACACTTTCTTGAAAATGCAATATTATACTTCTGAATATAGTGGCAAAGGTATAAACTGAAAAATAAATGGTTGGGAGGAACATTTTTAAACTTAATATTATTTATTTTCCATACTTCTATTCATTAAAGTAATATGTTCCATATTTACTGTTGCAAGTTTTGTGATATAATTGATTTGCAAATAACAGCTCGATTTATTATAGTCTATTCAATTGCATAAAATACACATTAATATTTCAACATACTAATGGAGGGATAAACGGCATTAAAGTTTCACTTTCTGGGAATTGCAAACATCTGAGTACAAAACATTTGTAAAAAAAATCAAATACGAATAAGCTTCGGATTGACTTATTTTTGAATAATTTACTCTGTACTGTACACGTTGTTGTTGAAATTCTAACCAGCGGTTCAAAGAAATGTAACAAATTTCATTTCATTTTCTGAAAACTTAATTTAAACTATCAAGATATACTAAATGAGGCTACATTAGCCAATTAAAGGGCTTGGAAAGGTATGTTGTCGAGAGGACGACTGGAATACTCAGTCGTCATTAAATTTAGATTTACTCATCAAAATTCGATGAGATTTTTTCCTAGTAAATATTTTATCAGCGGACGTTTATTTATATAGCACTATGATGTAGTTTGCTTTACTTTCCAGTAAAGCAATTAAAAACAGTATTTTCGAAAAATAATGGTATGAAACCACAAAAATCTACAAAAATGGTTTAAAAAATACTCGCGTTTTGATTTGAAAATAATTTTACTATCCGCAAGTCTCTGCGCGATTGTTTCTATCGCCTGTCTCAGTTCCAAAAATTCCAAATCAGTGAAATTCTAACAACGTAGGCCTAATAATTTGTATATTTGTAAGCGTACTTTACATCGTAATATGCACCAATTTTTGACAAAACCTCTCTAACATGTAATGCTTTCGTATGCTAATGCCCTTTAAGGAGTTCACACATAAGCCAGAAAATTGCGCTGCGGTGAATTAGAAATCCGGCTTTTCGTTCGTAGCTACTAAATGAGCGCTTAACGTGTTCATTTTATGAAAGAAGTAACACCTCAGGTGGCGATTGTATCGTAGTTTCAAGACATAATAGTTATAATTAACGTGATTTTGTAGCCCCTCACAAACAGCTAAAAACGGTTTTTAGACTACCGCGGCTAAAAACCTATTTCCCTGATAGAGACCAGCATTGAACTTTGCTACACACTTTTCAGCAGTAAAATTATTTGGTCGCCTGTTAAAGTGCCATAGAAAAAACTCGAATTACGAAAACAACACATTCTAATCGAGGGTCTCCGCGTGTAGAAGCGATACTGTTGTTGACTCGCTAACCAGTGCCGCCCTTGTAGCTTACCCACTCCTATGCTTCGACAAAGACAAAAAGCTTGAAGTAAGAGGGTCCCTTAAGTGGTATAGTTGTGGTAGTGGAGTTTGGGTGGTTGTTTACAGCTGAAGTCTTTAGAGCTGATGCGATGAAATGGAACCGATCATATGTTGAGCAGCGACTAAGTGGTGTGTTGGGTGCAACAAACGTATATTTTATGCGAGATGAGACGCGCCGGTCAGTTTTCTCTCTTTTAGATTTAATGAATAAATTGAATTAAATGTCAATTAAGAAGACAAATACATAAACATAAAAACACAAATAATTCCAATTGAGAGAACCAGGGGGGTACAAAGTACCCGTGTACCCCTAGTTCCGGCTATTCAAATTATCTTGCCTTATAGTTGATCAGTGATAGTTCTTGCCCTGCTTAAGCACATTGAAAGTAAACTGAGGAAAATCCTCAAATGCAATGGTTTACATCGGGAAACACACAAGAAAGTTCAAGGATGAGTTTTCTTTAAGGAATTTCTTTCGCAAACAATCCAATTTGAAGTTCATAAAATGCATTTACTTGAGGGAAAATATCTCTTCACACAATTAGATAGTAATTTTTGCAGAATTTTCTTTGAAGAAGTTCTGATGCACACATATATTTACAGCTCAGGTTATTAAAATCACAGAGAAATGTAAACAAACTTCATATCACATTAAGCAATTCAATTTGCTGTATGTATGAGACACACATTTTCGACTGAGATAAGTTCAGTTAAAGACTTTGCAGTGAGATTAAGAAGTTCTGGCTCAGTTAGTGCCTTTCTTATCCTATCCCAATTACGTGCAACTAGCGAAATACCATCAAGCCGTGCTGACCACCTAGTATTGGGTAATGGAAATAGGTTGGTGAGGTGGAGTGGGGGAGGGTTACCGTGCTGCGTTGAGAATATGAAAACGAGTGGGGTGGAGGCGAGACTACAGTCTATTCTTGTTCCCGGCCATACAGCCTTAAAACGAGAGGATTCAAGTTTCCATTCTCCACTACCGCCAGTATGAGAGAAATTGGCTCTAGATGACTCTTTTCATAAGCAGTGCAAACTAACACTAAGGGTAGAATTCATAGAAAAGTTTGTTTGGAAAACAAGTATTACTTCGTGAAGTAAAGCTTACTCTTCATGCATTACTTATGTCATTGATGAATTCATAAGCCTCTACTTTACTGCGTATATAGGCCAAGTTGTGCTTGACGAATAATCGAAATAAGTAATTCTACAACATTAGTATCAACATGGCACAACTAACCTTGAATTCCATTTTCAGCAGTTATCCAGTTCAATGAAATATTTGGTTACATTTAACTGTCGGATCCACTTAAGTTTTTTAAAATGTTGCTATATGTAATTATTAAATAACAACAGGGACGTCAAAAACTTGTTAGTTTATATGTTTACATGTTTTTTATGAAGTTTGCTAACAGAGAAAAAAAGTGTATGTATGTATATATATATATATATATATATATATATATATATATATATATATATATATATATATATATATATATATATACTGAGGTGTTTACGTAAACATGGGTATAATCTACTCGGTATTATTAACTCGAGACACTGACAAATATGTTTTATATGAAAGTATGTTTTTGTCGTTAGTAATATTTTACTTCATTGCGTTTAAGTTTTTGTTCAGCGTAAGAACATTAACTATTGTGAAACAAAGTTCATAAACGTCATTATTTATTGCCGAATGTGCTTTGCTTACCAACTGACAACAAACCCCCATATCACAAAGCTGGCTTTAAAAACATGTAATTTTTGTAAATGAATTGATAAATTGTATTTAAAATTTAAAGTTGTACAGGTTCAAAGCAGCCAAGTTTTCAAGATATTATTGATGTGTACACACTGAGCTTGGTTACAGGTTACAAAATTTTAGTTTGTTTCAATAAAGTACCTCCAAACAGTGCGGCTGTTAGTTTCTGAATATGTATTGGTCTTAGTACAGCCAGAACATGTGCTTTACTGCTCTCATGCTGCCGTTCAAATAACGTTTATAAACTGTACTATTTCCGGGCATGTTTTGGCCACCAACTGATAACATAACCTCGTATCGCAAAACTGACTTTGAGAACATTGTGATATTCGTAAATGATTTGGTAAATTAAACGAGCTTGTGTATTAAATTTTAATGTCACGATCTTATAATTATCTTTGTAGTGATTATGTCATGGTTGGCGGACCTGGCGTGAAGTTTGTTTAGTATGTAATATTTACTGGTAGCATGTAGAAGCAGTGTTGAGACTAGTGAGTGATAGACAGCAGAATTGAACATAACGCATGGCGCAGTCGGCAGGATGAAGCTGAAATGTGTTTTGATTGTATTTACAAAAACATTGTTCCTGTTTGTTGCTTGTTTAGTTCGTTTACAATTGTATTGACCGCGAAAAAAATGGTCTCTTCGCAGCAATTTATTCGAGATCTGGAAGAATTTCAATCAAGCATTCACTATTTACCTAGAAGCATCATACTTAGTTTCATAATCTGAGTCGCACAAAATTGCGATCCTACTTAACCTTGTAGGCGAAGAAGCTTTGGATGTCTGTAATAACTTTACTTTCACGAAAGAAAAGGTTAGAAACAAAACCTTGGCGGTCTTTCTCAAGAAATTTTAAACACACTGTAACCCCAAGAAAAACATTTTGCATTCATGTTTTTTTACACTAGAAGTAAAAAAAACTGGAGAATCATTTGGCACATTTGTAACAGACTTGAAGACACTCGTGTGTGACTGCGAGTTCAAATATGCTGACGACCTACTCCAAGACAGCATTATGCTATGCGCTCTGAATAATTCAACCCAAGAAAAAGTGCTTAAAATCATAAGTGTGTCCTTGGAAAACACAATACAACGGTTTAGAACTGCGAGATCACATCAGCTCAAACCACCCAGATCATGCAACCTTGTCAAGAAAAACCTGATTTTACAATAAGCTTTGACGAAGCAAAATACAAACGGCACAATGCCCCGCGATGTTCCAGACAATCAAATGTGTCCCGTAACAATGAATAAGCTGTCTGTGAATGGTGTGGTTACCGTCATGTCAGAGATCTATCGAAGTGTCCTGCTCGTGGAAAATTATGTTAAACTTGTGGGAAGCAAAATAGTTTCGCTAAAGCATGCTGCTCTCATTATGGTAACACCAGGATCACACATCGCTCTGTAACAGAGGTGAAACAAGATACTGACCGTGATGGTAATCTTGATTATGAGGACTATTACTGTGAGCTTGTAACCTGTGATGTCAATGGAAGTGTTTAACTTATAAGTTGGACAGAAACCTTTTCTTGTTGCAATAATGTTAGTGTATGGTTCAAACAGGATTCAGGTGCATATGTGAACATTCTTCCTCTCGGAGTGTTTTCCATGGTGCAGAATATGGGAACTGGTGCAAAGTCACGACAAGAACAACTCTCCCTTGCGGCGTAAAATAACTCGAAGATCAAAGCCGTAGGCTGTTGTGACTTGTCTTTGTCGCATCAAAACAATACCTCACTTGAAAAGTTTGTGATCGTTGATAAAAACTCTGTACCGATCTTGGACACTGGAATGTGTGACCATATGGGTTTGCTGCACAAGGATATAGTCAGTGAAGCAAGCACACCTACCAGCAAACCATTGTTGATGCCTACGAGGATGCATCTGCAGGTACTTGTACATTTATAACTGAATACAAAAATAAGCTCAAAGATAATTGTGTTCCAACCTCCAATCCCCCACATAGACATCCCAAATAAATAATGACAAACTGAACATGGAATTGGACAGGCTATGTGAACTTGGCATTATAGCAAAGTGCAAAGAACCAACAGAATGGGTAAACCAATAGTCACTGTAGAAAAGCCAAACGGTTCCTTGAGGTATTGTATTTATCCTGCAGATTTAAGTGAGGTTGTTTTCAAAGAAATATTTTGGAATTCTGAATGTAACAGATGAAGTTGCAAGGCTGGACAATGCTCGATATTTTAGTGTCTTAGGCTTAAAGGGACATGGTCTGGAACATCAGCCTTGATGACCAGAGTGCAAATTACTGCACATTTTCATCTGTATTTGGTTGCTATTATTACAGGAGGCTACCATTTGGCCTGAACATCTCTTCGAAGGTATTTGAAAAGTTTAACACAGAGACATTTGGCGAAATTGAGGGTGTCATTCAAATATGTTGGTTGCACTTTCAGTGGTAGTGGAGTCACTCGAGATGATGAAAAATGTCCAGCTATTTGTAATTATGACATCCCAAAGTGTAAACAGGACCTCCAGCATTTTCTGGGATTAGCAAACTATGTTAGGGATTTCACTCCTCCCATTTCTGAGGATAGTCAATTTTTTGAGATGCTAATGTGCATGGTGCAAGTATGGATCAGTTGAAAACCATGTTAGTCACCGAGCGCCTCCTGCAAATGTTTGATGATGCCAATGATATTGTAATCCAAACTGACAGCAGCAAAGAGGGCATAGATTGTGTTCTCCTCCAAGATAACAAGACAGTATGTTATACCTCCAAATGCCTCTCAACAACAGAAATCAATTATGGCCAAATCGACAAAGAGTTTTTGGCAATTCTGACTGCCTGCAAATACGCTGGAAATATTATGGACCATTCCATGCTACAACATTACACAAAAACGAATTACTGAATTTAGCTGGAATCTAAGGATGTCCAATACGACTAACAATAAGAAAGAGTCAAAGTACACTGAAGCATGGCCCTCTGGTAAATGAGAATGAAAGCGAATGTAAGTCGCCAACCTAGATTTACCCGGGATGTGGGTACAGGAAATGTATGCAAAATGCACACGATTCAGGTTAACATGTTGTATTAACTGAAGGTGATGCGGTGATACAAAAGTGAAGTGGACATGCCTGTGAGCCCCGCACTGGCTAGCTTGCTGTATGAAAAGATGCCTAGTGAGTGTGAAAAGTTTATGTGAAGTCAAAAATCCGGTCTGGCTAGAGTCTCACCGGGGGCGGAGTATTCGGCAGGCGAAAGACACGAAAAAGGTTCCAGAATAATTAAACTTATGCTATTGTAACAAAGTGGTTGGTTGCAAGAGTTGAAACCTGCCGAGCCGCATGACTCGCAACCGTAACATGTGCCTGCTTGAGAGAGAACCGACGAGTGTTGGCACAACCGGAATAGCATTGGCTAACCGGGAGGGCCAAAACCAAAATTTCCTCTGGTGAAATGAGAAGTTCATGTACTGCACACGATAAGAATACAAAATTACACTCCTAACATGAAACAAATAATACTCCTTTGCTTTCAAATGTTTTAAAAGTGTTTTGATGCCCTGTGGTCGAAATATGTTATTGGTTAGAAATGCGGGAAAAGGAGATAATCACTAGAGATAGACACTCACGCTACATAGCATGAATGCTACATTTAAGTTTAACATGATTTTGCATCACAAGACACTCACTATTAATAACACAACCAACACATTTGTGCGATAAGCACTTGTGGGACAGTTAGTGTCTATCTGGGTGGTGTTCGTGGCCTCCGGTAAGGCAGGGTGACCAGAAGAGTATGTTGAGAATATTGTGACGTACCTAAGGTGGCAGCCGTAGTAGGCGAGGGCAGCAAAGGCTAGAGGGTAACGCCGGACGGCATCAATCCGGACTCTTGAATGCTGGTAGTGATCAGGAAGAAGATTACAGAAGTATTGGGCATGAATATGAGATAACAGGAGTGAAAAAATCTGGGAGCAATTGGAGAGAAGGATTCAAAGGGCTTGTGCATGAACGTAGTTACATGGTAGGGACATTTAGAGAGGTGCAGGCAGAGTTATCATACCGACCAAGGAGAGTTACCAAGATACCTCTTTACCTTGATAACTTCGTAGCAAAATAAACTGTATACTAACTGATATGTGTCCTATCTATGAAATTTAAATCTAACTTTGGGAAAAGGGAGATATAGTGACGATGTGATAGTTGGCGTGGTGTTTGTTTAGTATGTAATGTTTACCGGTAGCATGTAGAAGCAGTGTTGTGACTAGTGAGTGATAAGAGAGCAGAGTTGATCATAATACAATCTTACAACTCGCTTCAAACCTGGTAAGCTACCACTTGGTGGAAATTTATTTAGGTTATAGGCGATGCTAAACTTCCATAGATTCAATAAAATTTATATATTTCTTGTTTTCATACGTATATTTAAATAATATGTCTAAAAGTTGCTATGTACTTGATCACATTTCACGATGCCGTTACGTTAGTGTACATAGGGTTAAAACAAAAGGGCTTGAAGCTTGCTCTTTGTGGTAGTTTATGTAAAAGAAAATAGTGGGCATGGATTAGTGTGCAAAGGAAACCACGATTTCTAAAGTTTCATTTACGAAAATATTGCATTGGGTGTAATGATAATTAAATCAAGGTAGGCCTAGGTTTAGAAGTGTTATATATGGGATTTTCAACATATAAAATAAACCTAATTTAACATTGAGTTCTTTTTAATGCTGAATTTAAAAAAAAATCATTCCCAGGACAGGTTTCCCCAATCTCTGCTAAGCATTTAACATTTGTTAAAGATTATGAACAGACGATTTGACACATCAAACCCTTAGTTAATCCTCTTTAACAAATGTTAAATTCTTAACAGAGGTTGGTGAAACCAGTCCCCGCTAAATAATTTACTTACATAATCCTTTCAGGCACCAAAACAAAATGAAAGTATTTGAAAAATGTTTAAGAAATTTTGTTATGTTTTCATAGCTAGGTTTGTTGAAATTATACTTTTCCACATTGTTCCATGCACATTTTTCAACTTACAATTTTTTATAATACCTCTGAATTTTCATGAAATATATGGAATGAAATATTAATGTGTAGGGAGGAATTCCTTACATAACGTATTTCTTACACACAGAATCAGTGCTTAAGTCACCAAAAGAGCAGATTTGATGAAGTGCTGCTTATATGTGTGAATAAGCAATGCTTATTTGATTACAAATACTTGATAAAAAGTAGAATTTATTTTGTGACTGTGAATACACAGTAAACAGTACTCATTTGAAGTATACTTCATGAAACATTACTTGAAGCAGTCACAATAATAAATTATTATTTCTGGCCTTATGAATTGAAAACTGTACTTAAGCATGTATAGAAGTAGCATGCGATTCAAGTATTGCCTTAAGTGTTAGGTAAATGTAACACAACCAAGTGTGAAGTTGATTCAACATCAACTCTGATGCTAAGTTAATTAAAGCCGATCAAATGGGGAGTTTTTCTTTTGTTGCCTAAACTCTGCCATTGCCTACGAGAATTCTCGCGCCCAAAGTAATTTTTTTGGTAATGCTTTGTAACCTGAAATATTGTCGTAGTCATTTCACTTGTGCATGTACAAGGATGTATGAAAGGAAACATATGTTGTAGTTGTGTTCTGGAATGTGGTAAAAACAAAATGTTCGTTAATGTGGTTTTATCTTAGAGTGTAGTTGACACATCTGTTCATTATTTTTGGAAGACAATGTTCGTGGATAGTAAAGTGTTTTATTTACTAAGAGCAACATATTTTTATGAAAATTATCAACGTGTTGTTTGAGACCATTAGTTATTTGACAGTTTTCTTCTTTGGTTGTCTTGGCTTCTGGGATGGAGCCGCGTAGTTTTGGCATCTTGCACTAACGTTTCGCCATACCCTGCAGCAGGTGTCATCAGGGTGCCCCAACCCAAATTTTTTGTTCTACCCCTCTTTGTAGCACTAGGTGATCCCCGACTTGCTAGCTGGCTGGCCGGGAAATCTTGATTGTGGGGGTTAGCTAGGGTGAGGAATCTAATATGTGCCAACATACTAGGCAACATGCTATTTGTTACGATGTAAAATTCGTGGTCTTGCAGTTTCCATCTCACTCAGTTAAGAGTTGGAGGAAAATGCCGTGGCCTGCAGTGCATAAATCACTAGGGAGAAACTGCAAGGACCTGTTACGATATGGGAAGCAGGAATATACCAACGTCAACACTGATGGAAACCTGCTGCAGGCGATAAAAATGTTGCGGACACTCTACAAAGAAGGGGAAGGGACCGAGGTTGCTACTGTACATAGAAGTTCTTTGAAGCCCCCTCCAACCGGTTTGGAGATGGCTTATGTAATCTTGTGGCAGTGCCGTATCATTGTTGCCAGTATCTACCACAAACCTACCCACACATTCAGATATCGTAATGCTAGTTCCTATCACTATCCCACTAAAAAAAAGTAATATAATCCTGGTCAACATAGGTAGAAAAATTAGTGAACAATCCAAACTACATGAAGAAATCTATCTGTCCACAGCACTACAGGCAAATTTATACAGCAATAACGATATACAGACCATCATCAACAATCCACCAGTAACAGAAAAAAACTCAACAACTTCACTGTCCTTACATATTAACAAGGAATATCCAGCCTGTTAAGCATATACATAAGGAAACACGACATCCACACCATAAAAAGCCTTCACAAAAGCTGGAAAACATCCTGCTACCTGTTAAAGACAAACCTCCTGCCGAACAGCTTGCTGGAGCCTACAAAGTACCATGCCCCTGTGGCTTACTATTTATAGGACAGATTGGCAGAAGAATAGTCACAAGTATCAAGGAATTTATTCACGACTATAAACAGGCAAACCACAGATCAGCAATAACAGAACATTAATCAACCACGAAACATGAGGTAGAATTTTGTCAGTTTGATTCAACAGTCAACATCAGTAACTACAAGGACAAGGTCAATACAAATAGCAATGTAAATAATAAACATCCTGCTAACATTAATAGAGATGAAGTCTCTAGGCTAAGTAGAACCTGCGACAACTCTACCAAAATCAGTGTATAATTATCTGACAAATGAAAAGCCAGGCATAACCATGACTGGCCATCACTCCAACCAATCAGGAGAGGGTTTCAGTAACAGTCTTCTAGGGAACCAATAAGAAATCTCCATTACTCAAATTGGCCTCCTGGTTCGGTTCCCGGCAGGTTTCCTCGGGGAACACCAGTTTCCCCCACCCTTTCGTTGCATTGCTACTCGATATTCACTTCATGTCACCTCTCACCAGCGCTAAGGACCTCGATGTTAAGTGCTGACCAAAATCTCACACTCAAATATTGGCCCTTTGGACAGCTAACCACAGGCCAGGTGCCCTCAGGCCACTATAAAAGAGCATTCTCTAACAGGAACCGACTCACCGCAGTTGTTGTTTGTTTCTCGTCGGAGGCAGACATGCCAGCAAGAGCACCAGCTGCAACAAGCAGCAAAACAGACTCGCCCCCTCACTGTACTTTAGGGTGTCAACCAAGAGTGGTGTGAGGCGGTAGATAAGCAGTGACATAAATAGATGACGAAATGCACTCAACAAGGTACGGTTAATTCAGACTCTGACAACTTTATTACAGACATTGAAAACTTTGATGAGGTAGTCAGTAACATTGCGCGCACACCTGGACAGGGCGACATTGTGCCAGCGCTCCTTCGCCTGATAGTGAGGCACGAAAGGGTACCTTGACTGGGGAAGCAACACTCCAACCGACGCATTCCGCAGCAAGACTGACAGCGAGTGCTCTCAGCACATAAACACCTCCAAGTCCCAGTACTAGGAAGAAACTCTCTTGGGCCTTAAGGAAGAACAGTTTAGGAAGGCCGGGAAGAAACACACCATTAAGTGGCGTAAATTTGAGCTCGGCACAGCTGGAAAGGAGTTTCTGTTGAATAACGGTTTCTGAGGAACCAGCAGAGCGAGTACAGGACTCAAATGCACATACAAAAATACACACAACACGATATCGGCCTGCACCGATATTCAAACCTGACTGCAGCTTATTGCAACGGGTACCAATGATGCTATCTCCAAATGGAATCTAATTCCGCAATACTTACACAAGACAAAGGGAGCTGAGATGACAAGAACAGACAGGGCAGACTATGAGAGAACCCGCAAACTCCTCTCACAACAGGATGTAAAACACTACACTCACGCCCACGCCGATGATAAGCCTCAGTGGTTTGTCATCAAGAATCTACAGCCCAAGGAGGAACATATTGAAACGTTCTAAAAGGATATCACCTGTGCGGGTTTCAACATTATCGACCTCCGCAACTTCACTCGGTGCTCACGACACAGCACCCTTGAGGAACCACAATACAAGTCCACTGGCACTCGGTCAGTGACTCTACAATAACAACTAGGGAAAGATTTCCTCAAGGTAAATACCTGTAATATACACAGGTACACATAGAGTCCTACAAACCGCGGCCAGAGGATGTTTCGCACTGTCGTAGCTGCAGCAAGCGGAGACGCACACAAAAACACTCACTTGACACCTCGCTGCATCAACTATGCATTTTCGCACAGATTTGATCAGTGCACCATGGACTGTGATACCTAGCCCCTGAAGTTCCTGAACTGCAGGAAGGAGGGTCACTACGCTACGGATAAGAGCTGCAAAAATACCAGGCTATCGTTAGGAGCCACAAAAAGCAGCAAACACAGAACCACAGCCCACGGTCACCACTGCAACAAAATACACCATCACAGACAAATGCCATTGAGCAGTTCCCAAAACTGCCAAAGGCTCCGTGCACAGAAACATCACTTGGGATCATGGTTCAGCTCTGGACCATACCCCTGGGGCAGCAGAGGCAGGCAGATGCTGACAGTGGTCAGGCTGCAAGCAGTCAGGCCGCGGGTGGCCGATGCGAACCAAAGTAGGAGGCAGTGGGCTCGGCTTCGGGATGTGAGCCTTGGGTGACGAGGCATGACGTCAAAAGCATAACCACACAGCACAGTAACAGATGTCCACCCTTACTTAAAACACCTTCGTAGTCCCAAACAACCACGAGGCTCAACGCACACGCACTAAGCGACATCCGCGAATTCGTTGAAATAATTTGAGACGCACAATTCCACCAACTCATACACCACTTCAGGTGGTATTTCGCTCCCATCAGAAGGGCCACAAGCACCTTTGAAAAACAAGAACTCTTCATGTAGACACTCGTGGAATTCTCCCTCCCACAATAATGGCGTATAAAACAAATGCCGCACCAACACTATCCGCGCTAAAGTGGAATGCCTGTAGGGTTAACAAACTAAGACTTAAATGAAAAATTAAAAAAAAAAAAAATCTTCTCATATGATACTAAATTTCAAAGTAGAATTGCTCACATTCACATAAAAAAAAAAAAAAAAAAAAAAAAAAAAAAAAAAAAAAAAAAAAAAAAAAAAAAAAAAAAAAAAAAAAAAAAAAAACTAGTAAATAGCTGATGATCTTTAATAGGCTAAACATACTTCTTTTAATCGTTTCTAAGAACACTTTCGATCAAGTCAGCTCTTTCAAACAAAGAAAACCGCATCAAAATTGGTCCATTCGTTTAGGAGCTATGATGCCACAGACAGACACACACATACACAGACAGACATGTCAAACTTATAACATCCTTTCTCTTAACGTCGGGGGTTGAAAATCAACTATAGAAACTAGAAAAAAGTACTAATTGTATACGGGATTGATACTGTATTACGTTCATCACTGAAACTTTTCTGAAACCACAAACCAGATGGACAATATTTGGATTCACTATTTACAGAAAAGACCGCGACGGCCACGGAGGAGGCACGTCCATTTTAATTAAAAATAATATGCAACACCACCCAATTAATACAATTTATCTACAAAATGTTGAAGACACGGCAATTAAATAAAAAAAAAAAAAAACAGAAACACGCACATCCATATTGCCGCGGCTTACAGGAAACCAAACACGCAATTATCAATACACGACCTTAACAAAGAAATCGGCGAAGAGCAACATTTTTTATTGCATGAGAGTTAAACAGTGAAAATACAGAATGAAATTGTAGAACAAGAAACAGATGCAGTATAATTCTAAGCGAACATGCTGACCGAAATAAATATACTATATGCTCACCAGACAAACTTACTGGTCACCCAACAAACGGTGGACAGCCAGACAATTTAGACATTGCCTTACCGAACATCCCAAATGCGATAATCGGGTCAGAGACTTTAGATCTATTATATTCTGATCATTTCCTGGTTTTAATTAAAGTTACTTTAAATACACGCCGAAACAATAACCCGTTCGAAAATAAAATATCTCATACAAACTGGAAACAATTTAGGTCAGACTTAACACAAAAACTAAGAGAATCACCTGTAATAAACGACAGTGAAGTCCTAAATTTCGAAGTTAAATTATTAACAGACACGCTAACACAGAACACCGAATATCTTAACGAATGTCAATACACTAGGCAACATTTCCCAGCAATTGATGTTTATTTGCACAAAAACGACAAGCACGAAACAGATATCAGAGAACTAGAGACCCGTGGGCTAGAAACGAATATAACCAGCTCAAAAAGCAGGTCAAACAGCTATTAGACGCCACTTTAGACGCGACCCATAACTCTATAGAAATGTAGCACCTAACTAAAACACTTCAAGGAAGAAAAATTAAAAAAGTAATAGTTCACACTGGTGGGGAAAAACCAAACGAGATAGCCGACACTCTTAGTAACTCAATTCTCACCAAACGCGGACAGTTTAAACAGAAATTTTACAGAACAAGTGACCAATAATATAGAATTTATTGGTTTGTGGACATACGCCATTGCTCATGTTTTGCTGATCAAACCTGTGTTGAACGACAAAGTACGAAAACGAACCAAAAAAAAAAAACATAAAACACACACAAAAATAGAAAAAAAAAGCAATCCCAGAGAAATTCTGTAAGTTTTCTTCTCCAAAGTAATTGTTATATTAGACAACAAAGAATTCCATGTTGGTTTAATAGTGTATAGAGTTTATTATCCTGTGTAATAGCGATCAAAATGTAATTTTTTCAGTGTTGTAAAATATACTTTTTTTTTGTTGTTTGATGTGGTTTTGTATTAAAAAAAAAGTGTTTTAAAGTTGTTTCGAAAGTTTGTTGCAGTTTGGCGAGATATGACAAACCTTGGGAAGTCCAAGTCTGCAGTACTCAATAGAACATGAAATCAAATGAAGAAGGACTACAGCGTAGCCATCGACGATTTAAAGCAAAAGTTAAATACAGTACTTTTTGTCCAATTTTAAAGTGTCTAATAAATATATATGTACATATGTATGTGATAAATAAAGACTTTTCAGCTTAGTGTCCAGTGGACTTAGGTAAATTCATCAATAATAAAATTTAATTTTGGTTTTCAGGAGTAGGATGTATAATAATTTTTATGTTAAGGACAAAAGCTAGAGATGTGTGAAAATTTTGGTATGCTGTAGAGGTAGACACACATAATTCTGTAAAAAAACGATGAATAATGAGAGCGCCTTTTATCTACATTTTCATTTAATTGCACAAATTATTGATTTATTAATGGGGCAATAGTCCTATGAATGTTTTTATTGTGAGATATGTTTCAGGTGTGAGGATCAAACTCGACTGTGAGATAGTCTGCTTTTCAGTACGATATTCACTGACAAAATATTTAAGAAATTCTACAGAGATTTAAATTTATTTATTATTTTGGTTTAAGTAGAGAAATAACATTAAAGAAAAGAAAACATCCCAGGACTTACAATTTTTCTGTAAGAAAACTAAATGTTTGACACCATTCCTTTGTTAATTTCTCTTTTTTAATGAAACACATTTTATTAAGTTCAATTCTGTAGTAACTTTTAAAATTTTTTTGTGATAATGTAATTAATTTCTGATAACTCTTTTTTACGAAGCTATTAAAACAATTTATTACAGTAACTGGCAGCAATTTAAAAAAATATATAAATATTAAAAAAAATTATTTTGAAACAAAAAATGATTAAATTAATTTTTTAGTAAATTCTTTTGTTTAGTCATGTACCTGGTTGTTTGTGTTTTAGGTCAAGCAGCAATTTCCTGTTGGAGTGTGTTACACTGGAGTTGCCTTAGTTAAATGTACTTTGCTTTTTTTATTTTTAAACTACCTCATGAGTAATTTCAGAAAATGTAATTAATTGAAGTTGAAAGTAGTTTGCTAGGGAAGTTTTCATTGGGAGTTTGGTCTGGGGCATTACCTTCTCTTTTCTTTTTGGTTGGAATCCAGTACGAGCAGCAGCAGAAGCAGATGGTTGTTGTTCTACTACATTGACGTCCCGTTACGAAGTGTAGGCCTACTCATTATGTACTTTTAGGCCTATGATCTGCAGTGAAAATTTTGAACTTTCGTTATCCATTTGAACTTTCCATACTGCTGTGAAATTCATTTATGAACTTGTGGAACCCAGTTTTTCAAAGTTATGAATATGTCTAAAATTTGTAGGCGTGCGGTTGATTGGATCCCATATTATGAGAAGAGGCTATTTCTTTCCCCCCTCCCTTAGTTGCCATCAGTCATTGTATAAGGAGGGGGCTGTACAACAGAGAAGAAGAGAGTTGTCTGTTGCTGTGGCAAGAGGGTTCGCTACAAGTGAGCAGACATTTCCTTTCTGAGGTAGGCAGGGTGCCGCCTTAGGAAAATAGTACACGAGGTCGTCGAGCAAGGGCTGGACGATACTTAAAGAAGAGAAGAAGTAGAGGCCAGGACTTAGCGGCTATGTTGGAGGCCTGGTACCTGATCCAGTAGCGAGTGCGTTCGCCAACCATGAGGTCGATCTACGAGAATCTGTTTTCCTCTCTCTTTCTTACCTCGCTTGGTCCACAGTTCCACACCATTTATTCTTGTTTCTCTTGTGGGTGGGACGGTTTTAGTTTATTTTTGGAATATTTGATTTTACTTAAAATTTCTATTTTGATTTCCATTGTTACAAGTCTGTAATAATAAATATTGCTTAGAATTTAAGTGTAATTTGACGTTAAAGGCAATCAGTAGGAGACAAAATACTTAAGACATTTAGCAATAAATTCATAATACATTTTTGCTTTGCGTTGATTATATCTCATAGTGACCGAAAAGTATCCTAAAAGCAAATACATTTAAATTTTAAAATTAGTGTTTCTTTGTCACAGATAAAATATATTAAAGAGCGCTCTGCAACGAAAAATTTGTAATTTCATAATTGTACCGAACACTCTTCAACTCTTACACATTACATTAATATAAATCCCCCAAAAATAAAATATTCTTCGTGTGTATAGTTGTTATTCAGGCACATGCCAGCGTAGCGATTTGACTGTTTTTGCTGCTTATCCAAAGTAAAAAATATTAAAATTATGATTATTAAATAATTTTTAGTGAAGATAAACAAGACACGTTTGTTATTTCACGTAAAATTTATCTTAAAAATATACAGGTACATAAATATATGCAACATTGAGGTAACTGAAGAATTGTTAAAAATATAAATAATGGTTATGTAAAATTATTTTGTAATTCTATCTAGTCTATAATTAAAAAAAAGGTACTACTGTAAACTAGGGTTGGAAATCATTTCATTGTCACTGTAGTTACGGTTTTAAGTTTGGCTTCTATGATCAGTTAAATTCCTCAGTTCTGTAGAGAAAATCGAAATAAACTGAAAGAAGTATCAGGATGGATTGGATATATCTGTAATTCTTTGGTGTCTTTGAATCTCGTGACAGTCCTGTGGAGAAATCGGCTTAAAATTTTTGATAATTATATACGGTAGTATAATTACGGTTTGTATATACTTTACAGTCGAAATTAGATATCATTTTGCGCAACCGTTAGCAATTTAGACTTTTTTTTACCTGAATATAATGTAATGGCAACTAAACAAAAATTACTTATTAATAAAATATACAAGTTCTGATTTCTCTGAACACAACTGAGTAGCAAAAACATGTTACAAGTCACAAATTAAACAAGGGGTTTATTGTGGTTGTCGACAATTTTGAATACTGTTCAAGTGCCACGAGCAGCTTGCTGTTCCTGCAGCAAAAAAAAAAAAAAAAAAGTTTCCTTACTGACGTGGTTTTACGCACATTGTTTCTTCGGATAGCTAGCAGATTTTTAAAAGCACTGATTTCCGGTTTTTGGACTTGAATATTTTGTTCGAAAGACGTTTTTGTGGTCGAATTTCGAAGAATATTATGAAGGCAACAATACAATTGATTCGGTAGTTTCTGACTGGGAATCAATATGTTCGAAGAATATTCTCCATTGCCCAGGTACCATCCCAAATTTGCATTATCAGCAACGACTATTACTAAGAGGAGGGGATCATCATTTTGTGTAAGCTTCGTGTCTTTGAGGATTTTTAGCTGTTTATTTAATTTTCATTTGATCTGCGTATGCTGCCACAACGATCATAGTAAACTTGTAGGTCGCGTCCACAAAGCCAACAACACGACGGAGAGAGTTCCTTCGTAAATGTAATGTGCTGAATCCCCACCATAAGGTCATCGTATTTGAAAGTGTTTACTGTCCAGGGCTCCAATGCAGTGCGGAAATTTCCATGTTTCAAATTCCCAACGGTTTTCATCAGGCTCCAGTAAATAAGTAACCTGCAAGGTCTCCTATATAATTTGTAAACATTCCTTGACAATTTTGTACAACTGTACTGAAACCCAATCGAAAATAAAATCAGTAAAATCTAAAGCAATTTCCTGTTGCCAGAAATCTGAAGCAATTGGAGAAACACCTAATGATTCCTCAAATATAATAGATTTATTTTACAATTATGTTGCTACTCAAGATTTTTGACACTGATATGGTAGTTTATATAACGTGATTGCGAAATTCGTCTCCTATCCCGCTGAAGTGTATCATATGGGCTATTGTTGACTTCACTGTCATCTCGACATAACCAAAAAATTTCAGACACTATTGTGTTGTGATTATCTCTATGCTAAGTGACAATAAGTTTAATTCAGGTACTGAGTGCAAATAAATATGGACAAAACTACGGATTGCCTACATGAATGCACTTAAACGAAGGGACACAACATCGGGTTAAGCAATGAAAAATATATCGAAATCTGATTTCGAGGTACAGATGTTTTTCCTAGAACTTACTTCTGCACTACGACGTGGATTGTTACAGTAATTTTACATAACAGGTTAGTGCAAATCTCTTATACTTAAAAAAAGAACATTTTTAGTTTAATATTCACCACTAGAAATTTTCATGAACATCAGTGAATGTTCGGTGATGTATAAACGTAAACTGATTTATCCACCATATAATAAATCTGGTCACGATTTAAGAAATAAAAGAAAATCAATTGGAAAAGTGAATACAAAAAACTACGCAAGTTAACATATTTATTAAAATTGTTTCATTATTTATTTTCCATGGTTTTCAGAAATCTCTCTAGGCGAATGCTGGGATAGATCCTTAATACAGTCCATGGTCGATTTCTTCCTCAGTTACCTTGAAGTAGTCAGTTTTGCATTTGCCGTTACTAATGTCCTCAGCTGTTCGTTGACAAAATGTATTAGGCCACAAAAATATTAAAATACAGGCACATATATGCGTATAATATGTATAAATAGGTGTATATATACATATATACATATACACAAACACATGTATACATGATGTCCGATAAATATTTCTCTGAATACAAAAATTAATATCTGCTTCGACTAATTTAAATACGGGAAACTGCTGCCAAAGTTTAGGGACATATGCCAGGTTATTTTGCTGTAGGTATGCAGTAACTAGGTAGTGTAGGAGGTGCAGTACCCAGAAAACAGGACATGTTCACCAATCACGAGAAAGCACAATGTGTCCTGTGGTACCACTAGACAGGATCACCGATAACTGTGCAAAGGAACTTTCAGGCAACGTATGGAAACACTCTCCGTGACGTCAAGGGCATTAAGAGTTAGTATGAGAAGTTTAAGAGCACAGGATCGATTGCTGACCTACCAAATACTGGTTGCCCATCAACCTCAGCTGAGAGAGTTGTAGCTGTGTAACAGTCTTGTGTGCGAAATCTGAAGAAATCGGTGCACAGTGCTTCCTTTGAATTACATATTCCGAAAAGCTCTGTTAACAGTATCTTACAGAAACGTTTATTGTTTCGTGCATACAAAGTGCAAGTCGTTCAGGTTTTGTTGTCCAATGACTCTACACATAGGTATGACTTTAAGGTCGAAATGTTATCACACATTGAGAACGAATTGCTTTTTCTGGCGAAGCGACCTTTCTGTGTCAGTGGAGTAGTGAATCGCCATAATGTGAGCATTTGGGTTTCATAGCCCACCCTGGCGAGTTGTTGGAGTATACCAGACGCAGTACAAAAGTAAATGTTTGAAGCGCTTTTGCAAGACAACATTATCGGGCCATTCTTCTTCGCTGAGGCAACCATCGCATCTTTAGTATATCTGCACATGCTACAACTTTATGCTGTTCTTCAGTTACTTGAATATCACCCTGATGTCGTGTTTCAACAAGATTGTGCACCACGTCATTGATGTTTGGATGTCCGTGCATATCTTGATACGACCTTTCCTAGACGATAGATCAGTCGGGATGGCCCAATGGTTTGGCCTCCACGCTGTCCTGACGTAATCCCATTAGACTTCTTTTAATTGGGTTATGTCAAGGATGAGGTCTACCGAACACCTGTAACACATCTTGCAACCCATTCGACAATGGATAACCAGTCATTGCATCGATCCCTCCAGCTATGTTGGCTAACATGTGGGCGGAAATTGAATATCGGCCAGATGTGTTACATGCTACCAAGGGTGCTCATATGAAGGTTTACTGATGTGTTCTTCATTTGGAAAAAAACAATTTGGATAGTTTCTTAACACTTTTACAACAGTTCCACATCTCTAACTTACTTCTATAGGATATTATTAATTATTATAATCAGGGAAAGACTATTCAGACTTCCACTATAAACTTTTTTTGCTGTGTCGCTTGACATGTCTTTATTGAGATTGAGATATCATGACAAGAACATATTATCCTAAATATTTTTACGTTTGCATTAAAGGTTTTTAATTATAAGGGTGTAAGGAAATTAATAGCCCAAACTCCGGGAGGTGATTCCTTGTGAAAAGTATGCAGACATTATATGGGACACTTTCACTACAATAAACAGTTAAGGGAGTTTTGAGCCCTTGAAAATCTTTTTAAAAATAGTAGTTTGTGCAAATATGTAAGATTTAGGGTTAAATTACAACTACAAGGCTGATTTTAAGTAATATAAAGAACTTTGGAAGTAAGAATAACACTTCAAACTTGCTGATTTTCTGCTATAAGTGAGGGTAACAGTTTTCGAGAGAAGTTAATTAAATATACACGTCAATAACGGCCTGGGTAAAGTACCTGTGTCTGCTAAAATGTCAAATTTACTTCAAGATACTACTACAACTCACCTGTCCGTGGTTTCGCAAGAATTGCTTGAGCTGGGACAATCATAAATGACTTCAACTGCTCCACTGTTGTGTACCACTATGTTCGCAAAAGACACGGAATCTATGGACAGTGCAAGTGATGTACAGCATACAACAGAGTCAGTTCTTACAAAGAACAAACTTGTTACGCTCTCTTGTGAAAGTGATGAACTTCATAGTAATGCAAATGAAAAACAGTACACAGCAAATAAATCTCATAAGGAAAGGAAACTTGATAATGATTATCATGTAGGAGACAGCAAATTAACTAATAAAACACAATTTGATGAAGTAATCGTTAAAGGTCGACGTGACGGAGACAACGCTGATAAAGATTACTCAGACACTTTCACAAGTCTCCCCAGTGAAGAGGCAGCGATGGTGGATAAGAGTGAAGAGTGAGTGAAGAGGTTTTGGTCAGCGCTTAACATCGAGGTCTTTAGCGCTGGTGAAGGATAATATGATGTGAGTATGGAGCAGCGCTGGAATGAATTGGTGGGGGAAGCGGGAGATCCCCGAGAAAACCCGCCGACCAGCGGCATCGTCCGGCACCGTTCCTACATGCGAAAATCCCGGGACCGACTTCGCCGGGAATCTAACCATGATCGCCTTGGTATGGTGGATTAGAAGCCGAAGGAAGACAACATGTTGTCTATGAATTTTCCGAAGGCCCTAAAAACTTGTGAATAAACAAACTCAAACTGTAGATTTTTATGTT
The DNA here is from genome assembly GCA_003012365.1 of Medauroidea extradentata. Taxonomy (NCBI): domain Eukaryota; kingdom Metazoa; phylum Arthropoda; class Insecta; order Phasmatodea; family Phasmatidae; genus Medauroidea; species Medauroidea extradentata. The sequence goes on from PNEQ01098567.1 coordinate 28,016, forward strand.
AGAAGATGGAGATTATTCCAACTTACATGAAATACAATTGGTTATCCAATAACTGAAGAAAAGAGGTTACATTAAATAGAAATTATGTGTGTTTTCATTATCTATGTAACTTAGGAAAAATAAATAAACAAAACCTATTGAGTGTTCTTCTTGCTCCCATTATAATAGTACTGTAGAATTTGCTGAAGGTGCTTGGCTACCTCTCTCTGCACTGTAAAACACATAGTGAAACCACTAATTGGTTAGTATCCTGATGGTAAGTATTCTTACGGAAAGTGTCCTGATAGACAGTATCCTGACAGAAACTATTCTAGCCAAATGGTTAGTATCCTGACTAGTATCCTAGTTTCCTGATTTTTATCCGAAATAGTTTCCTGAATAGTATTTTGAACAGTATCCTGAAAAGTATGCTGTTGTATAGTATCCTGAATGGTATCTTGAATAGTATCCTGAATAGTGTTCTGAATAATATCCTCTGGTTATATCCTGAAATATACTATCCATAAGTATTTCGCCATAGTTCGCGAGCTGTTCGCCAAAGTACGCGAGACGTTCGCGAAAGTTCACGAGACCTTCGCCAAAGTTCGCGATATGTTCGCCAAAGTTCACGATATATTCGCCAATGTTCGCAACTACTTTGGCAGAGACAACAGCATCTTCGTTAGTGACAGCGAGCACTATTGCAATGGTGACGAGCTGATCGCTGATCTTGGTGAGCGCTTCGGTTGCATCTTGGGGCTTCCTTGACTATGGTGGCATCATCAGAAGCTGTATCATGAAACCATAGGAGTCGCTTTTGCAACGAGGGCTTTGTTTTCGAGAGTGCATTACGATGGTACGATGCTGATGAGTGTACCAAAAGTTTGTATTTTGATGTAAATAAAAAATGCAACTGCGAATATTTCAGGGTGGTTATAGCAGAGAAAATTGTAAATTTTTGTAATGGATTGTTTGTTTTCACAATGTAGATAGTATGTATATAACGTGAATTTTTTTGTAAAAAATGTTTTTTTATTTAGGTGGAGAGTTTTATGGGAGAAAAATATTACCAGTTTAATAATTTTGTGTAAAGAAAATTTTATAAAATCATAACATTCTGAATACGATTTATCTTAGATGAACAAGAAAGTAGAGAACATATTTTAAATTATATTTTATTAACGTGTCGTTCCTGATCCAGTATGGATGCTGGCCTTGGATATGAGATTTGTTAATATTTGGCATAGCTATGTGTGTTGAGAGTATGTATCTGGAAGTTGTAAAGAGAGAAAAGTCGTATCTTGTTGTCTGTATTATTAGCGAGTTGTACATACAGACTTATAGTGAACTACATCAAAAGGACACAGTACGCTACTGATAGAAAAATACTCAATTTTATTTGAACGAGAGAACTCTTGACTGTAGCGAAATATATTCATATTAGGTGTTATTCCCTACATGAAAAGTTACGTGAATTTTAGAAAATTAATTCTCCCAATATGACACAAAAACACATTACTATGCGTCCACCAAACATTAACACACAAACTTTCCTCGGCTTCGTTCAGTCGGCATGAGCAAGGGCGCTTTACTCATACCTATGGTTAGACTTAGTTCCTAGCCTGTACGGTAATTTCACCATATTAAACTTTGTTCAAAATGCAACAGTGATAGGGGCATGAAAATAATAAATTTAAAGTTCAAAATTTATTTAACAGTTTTCCATTAGTCATAGCAAAGCCAAATTTTTTTTTTTTTCGTAAAAAATTAGCATGCTAAGAGGTTCGTGAGCGATGTCTTACGTGCTTCCCACACTGTCTTGAGGTTAACTAAAAACAGCTAATTAACTATAAAATTTGGCGCCTCTTCTGAAAACGGCAATACTTTTATAAAATTTATTCACAACCTAATCTCGCTCCCAAGAGTTCCTATCTTTAGGGCGGCGGCAGTAACAGGTGTTATCTTAATTGCCGGCCACAAACGTCTTATCAGTATGGGAGTCCAGCCAAGAAGAAAGATAAAAAGATGCCGACAGTTGCGTCGGTTGAAACAACCGCCTCAGAGAAAAAAAAAACATTTCTTACTTAAAGAAAAAACTAATTCAGCATAGTAAGTTACTGGTTTAACATTCCTTAACATAGATATTCTGCTGAATACCTCGAAATACAGCCGATAAGAGAAAAATTCCCTATCCTAAATTAAAATAACAGTTTTACATATTAATTAGGGGCTTCAAAACTGAATAAAATTGATAAATTAGTGTCTTTCATAACAAATAATTATCATGAGCAAAATATAATAATTCAGTTTCACTTTTAAAGTTCCAGGTAAGTATTAAAACACACTTGATAACAGTTAACTGTAATTCAATTACTATATATATATATATATATGTAATATAGAAAATGTTGATGGGAAAGAGGGGGGAAGGGCAGAGTTTCATTGCGATGGGGAAGGTGGGGAGGGGGGGGGGTCTTTACCGCTCGCGAGCTGGTGTTAATCTAACGATTTTACATTTCATCGTACATCTGCACGAACTGTGTATTGCTGGTTGCAACTCGGGCCTGTGTCGTCTGTCCCTTGCAGGCAGTTGGCAACACAAGCAGGGTATGGACACTCGACTTAAAAATTTATCGATTGAGTTTATCGTTAATCGACCGGGTACAGCTAAGTTGGGAAGAGAGAGGGGTGTGTAGTCGTTAGAGGGTCTCTAGCAAATGTGTCTCACATTCATAAAAATTTTTTAAAATATAGTTTTTTAAGCTAATTTTTTAGATTAAAAATATATTTCATTGAATTAATTTGAAATCGATTTGGTAATTACCTAATAGTGTTTTCTGTGGGGAGCTTACAGTGTATAAGTGTGTGGCATCGTAGAGAAGATTAGTGTAATTTCAAGAAAATTGTATTGTTCCAAAATATCACTGAACAAAAATTAGTATATTAGGGGTCTACATAGCTTATAAAAGACGAGAATGTAATAAATTAATCTACTACTAAAAGTAATGGAAGCATACATGTTAGGTTATAAAACCAATATTAAAAATGTATTCATTCACATCTTCGTAGTCATCTGCTTGCTTTGAGGGTGTGGGTTAACCCAGAACCCTCGGGGTTACTTAAGGATGCGGGTTGACCATCGTGATTTTATAACATACAGTCAGTGTAAAAAAGGTAAATTATTTAGAATTTTTCCATAATTGATGAATTTTCGGATTTTTTTGAATTTTTTTTAACTATTCGGAAAATATTTGATTTCATTAAATATTTTTGAAATTTTTTCCGAATTCTTTTTATTTTTCCGAAAAATTCTTGGAAAGTTTTGATAAGGTCAGCAGAATTTTGATGAGGTCAGAAAAAAACTGATCAGGTCAAACAAAAATTAAATGAGGTGTGACAATTTTTTGGATGGCTGGATTTATTGGCTTGGACTTACTCCATTGCGAAATAAATCACTTTCAAAAGAAAATTAAAAATAAGACAAGAAAACATAAATAAGTAGAGTATGCTTTAGTCATCAGGATACATACACAACATGAAATTCCAAAACAGGAATCTGGTCAGATAACACAGGAACAAAACAGAAAATAAAAGGATTAACAAAAATATAAAAAAGAAACCTAAGTTGACATGCGACACAACGATGAGACGAAACAAAAAACACAAACAGAAATACAGCAAACGACACAACGATGAGACGAAACAAAACACAAAGATGTCCACAAACAGAAAAAACAACAAACGACACAAACGATGAGACGAAACAAAAACACAGTAGTTTTCCAAACAGTCAGTATTAATGATGTTTCGGGAACTGGAATCTGTTCCCATCATCAGGTAGACACACAGGGTTCAGGAACACGAGTGCGACTGATGAGGATACTGCCGCCGCCGTTTCCTCGTGTGCCATCCGAGGCCGTGCTGTCGCGAGACCGAAAGCCGAAGCTGGGTGTTTGTAAATTCAAATGCACCCCGACAGTCTAGTTTCAAATCATTGGAACACTGGCGGGGCGCGTGTAACTGTTTTAGCTGGGCTCCGGATCCGTATTTGAGGCTGGAGGGGGGTTGTTGCCATTAATAAAATTACGTGTTTGTGTAAACGGCGGGGAAGTTAAGCTCCCCTCCAGCTAAGCTGGAGTGATGTAGTGTCGTGATGTCTGTATAGTGAGGTGAGTGTTGTCAGCAAGTGGTTAGCTAAACTCGTGGAGTAGTAGTGCGTGAGTCTCTACGACCATGAGAGCCGCTCCAATCAATCCCAGCCTGCTAACTGAGGATCAGGCCTGACACTCCCATGGTTATTTCATCGTGTATTCGTTTGTGACAAGAGGAGAGAAAACCCTTAATATTTGTTAGTGAGCGCTGAGCTGCGAGGTGTACATCGCCTCGACATGAAACAGAGAACTATCAGGTCGATTTGTCATTAAAATGTTCCCTTAATACATGCAATGTCCCACTAATACTTTTTTTATTGATTTTTACCTTTAACATATTTTTTGACAGATCAAATTATCTACTAGGAAAGTGGCCAAAAAATAAAGATAGAAAAAACTTCCTGTTGGAAAGGAACTTATTATATTAAATCACAAATAGTAGGCCTACTTCTAAGATTAAGCAAAATATATCTAATTACTATCTAGACAGTGGTATGTCGTGTCACTGTAGAGTAATATATGTTTTTTTTCTTTTCCATTTTGAATTTTTTATTTTTTATAAGTATTATAAACTACATGTATGTACAGTGCCCTTCTCCTCCCTGCCATGGACTGGTGTGCATGCCCTTGGCCTGGTTCGCGAACGAGGCTGAGGCCGACCCCTTACTCACATCTTGCTACTGGGTTGAAATAGTTTTGTTTAGTAGCTTTCGCACCCTGGCCGGCCGGCCAATCAGCGCCCAGCAGCTGCGCCCCGATTGGCCAGCCAGGCTATCGCACTACTGGCTTTCGTGGCTGGCGTAACAGGAATCATAGCTTCGATTTTTTGTATTTTCTGTGCTCTGCGGGGTTATAATTTCCTAAAATATTAATATTTGGATTGTCATGATGCATAAAATTGTTGTAGAAGTTATTATTCTTTCCCCCGATGACTTCCGCGATGTATGTAGTTCTGAGCAATATGTGTATAGTTTCATTGGATGTGCATCTGTCTTGGTGTGAAATTACTCTAAGATATTTGTTTTGTATTCTTTGAACTTAATAAATTAGTGTTGGAAGCGTGGCCCCACACTTCACATCCATATAGCAGCGCCGGGAGGATTACTTGTTTGTATAGAAGTAATTTTTTGTTTGTCGGGAATTTGGATGCTTTAAATAGTGGGTACAGTTCTCTTAACTTACCTATCGCAGATATTTGTAATGTGTGGGCCCCAGGTTCGGTCAAATTTTATACCTAGATATTTAGCCGTGTTTGTGTGTGGGATGTTTTGGGTAAAAAGCTTTAGTTGCGTGTTTGGTTGTGTGCGTTTTTTAGTGATAATTAATGTGTTAGATTTGGCCGGGTTTACTTAAATTCGCCATTTAGTATACCACTGTTCTAGGGTTGTTAGTTGTCTTTGTATTGCTACTAAGGCGTATATTAAGTTCGCGTGTTGTTTAATGATTGCTGTGTCGTTTGCATACATTTGAATATTAGTTTCTGTTTGTGGAATGTCAGCCGTGTATAAATTATACAGAAAGGGGAAAGAGCTGAGGCTTGTGGTACTCCTGCAGTTAGTGTTCTAATTGAGCATTTCGCTCCATCTAAACTTACGTAGAAATTGCCGTCGTTTAGGCAATGACCCAGCAAATGTAGGTTATATATTTTATAGGGAAATTTGTGTTTATTAATATTTGAATAAGTTCTTGTAGCCACACTTTATCAAAAGCTTTTTCTGCATCTAGGAATGTTATAACTGTATATTTAATATAATTATCGTTAAATCCTTCTTTAGCATCTTCGATTATTTTTATTAGTGGATGTATTGTGCTGTGTTCTGCTCTGAAGTCGTATTGATTATTGGGTATTAGATTATTAGCTTATGCGTGGTCTTGCAGTCTGTATAATAGTATTTTCTCAAATATTTTACTCATGCTTGGGAGTAGACTGATTGGTCGTCTGTTTGCTGGATTAGCAGCATTTTTGCCAGGTTTAGGTATAGTAATTATTTTCGCAAGTTTCCATTGGTCGGGGAATCGTTTTAGTTTTAGCATAGCGTTATACATGTTTAGAAGATATTCGATAGCATTGAGTGGAAGATTTTTGAGGGTTTCGTATTTTTTGTTGTTTGGTCTTGTTTTGATTATTTTCATGATTTCGGCAAGGGTGATTGGTTCAAAATGTGTCCGTTCTTGTAGTTGTAAGAAATTATTTATATTATTTGTCACTTGTTCTGTTAAAGTTTCTGTTTAAAATATCAGCGTTTGGTGAGATTTGAGTTTAAAAAATCCCGGCTATCGCGTTTGCTTTTTCCTCACCAGTGTAAATTATTCCCTGTTGTGTTTATATCGCGGGGGTTGAAAGTTTTATATTTTTTCCTCGAAGTGTTTTAGTTAAGCGCCACATCTCTCTAGGGTTTTGCGTCGCTTCTAAATTGGAGTTGCTCCATTTGTTTATTTTAATGTTGTCTAATTGCTGTTTGACCTGTCTCTTAAGCCGGTTATATTCGTTTTTAGCCCGCGGGTCTCTAGTTCTCTTGTATCTGTTTCGTGCTTGTCGCTTTTGTACACTTAAAAAATCTATATCTGGGAAATTTTGCCTTGTGTATTGACGTTTATTAAGAAATTCGGTGTTCTGTGATAGAGTTTCAGTTAACGTGTCTGTTAGTAACTTAACTTCGAAATTTAGGTCTTCGCTGTAATTTATTACTGGTATTTCTGTTAGTTTTTGTGTTAAGTCTAAGCAAAAAATTTTCCTGTTTGTTTGAGGGATTTTAGTTTGGAACGGGTTATTGTTTCTGTGTGTATTTAAAGTAACTTTAATTAAAACTGGAAAGTGATCTGAATCTAATTAATCTAAAGTATCTGACTCGATTCTCGCGTTTGGGATGTTTGCTAAGGCAATGTCTAAAGTGTCTGGCTGTCCGCCGTTTGTCGGGTAATGCGTAGGGATTTCTGGTGAGAAGATAGTATAGTTATTTCTGTTAGCACGTTCACTTAGAAATCTACCGCGTCTGTTTGTTGTTCTACAATTCCATTCCGTATTTTTACTCTTAAGGTCTTCTACAATCAAAAAGTGTTGCTCTTCACCGGTTACTTTGTTCCGGACGTGTACTGTTGATTGCGAGTTTGGTTTCCCGTAAACCGCGGCCATATGGATGTGTATGTATCTGTTTTTTAATTTAATTCCTGTGGATTCAAGATTTTGTAGATTAGTTATATTAATTGGGTGGTGCTGTATATTATTCTTAATTAAAATGGCCGTGCCTCTTCCATGTCCATTGCGGTCGGTTCTGTAAATAGTGTAGCCGAACATTGTTACTCTGATTCGTGGTTTTAGAAAGGTTTCAGTGATGAAGGCAATGCCAATCCCGTATATATGTAGTACTTGTTCTAGTTGTTATAGTTGATTTTTAACCCCGCAGGCATTTCAATTTAGTATGGATAGTGTTGGTGTGGCGTCTGTTGTTTGCGCCATTATTGTGGAAGGGGAAATTCCACGAGTGCCTGCATGAAGAGAACTTGTTATTGAAAGGTGCTTGTGGCCCTCCTGATGGGAGCGAAATACCGCCTGACGTGGTGTATGAGTAGGTGGAATTGTACGTCACGAAATTGATCAACAAATTCGCGGATGTCACTTAGTGTGTGTGTTCATCGAGCCCCGTGGTTGTTTGGGACTGCGAAGGTGTTTCAAGTAAGGGCAGACATCTGTCGCTTTGCAGTGCAGTCATGCTGTTGACGTCCGGTCTCGTCACCCAAGGCTCAGGTCCCGAAGCCAAGCCCACTGCCGGTTGCTTTGGCTCGCATCTGCCGCCCGCTGCCTGACTGCTTGCAGCCTGACCACTGTCTGCCTGCCTCTGCTGCCTCAGGGGTACGGTCCAGAGCTGAACCACGGGATCTCGTGATGTTTCTGTGCGCGGTGCCCTTGGCAGTTCTGGGAACTGCTCAATGAAGTTTGTCTGTGGTGGTGTAGTGTGTTGTAGTGGCGACTGCAGACTGCGGGTCAGTGTTTGCTTTTAGCGGCTCTCAACGATGGCCTGGAATTTCTTGCAGCTTTTGTCCGCAACGTTGTTACCCTCCTCCCCGCAATTCAGACACTTCAGGGACTCGGTTTCACGGTCCATAGTGCACTGATAAAATCTGTGCGGGCCTGCACAGTTGATGCAGCGAGGTGTCAGGTGACAGTGTTTTTGTGTGTGCCCCACATGCCGCAGGTACGACAGTGCGGGAAATCTTCTGGTCGCGGTTTGTAGGGCTCTATGGGTACCTCTGTATAGTACAGGGCTTTAACCTTGAGGAAATCTTTCCCTCGTTGTTGTTGTAGAGTCACTGACCAAGTGCCAGTGGACTCGTTTTGTGGTTCCTCAAAGGTGCTGTGTCATGAGCGCCGAGTAAAGTTGCGAAGGTCGATAATGTTGAAACCCGGGCTGGTGATATCCTCGCGGAGTGTTTCAATATCTACCACCTTGGGTGGAAGATTCTTGATGACAAACCACTGATACTTATCATCGGCGTGAGCGTGAGTGTAGTGTTGTACGTCCTGTTGTGAGAGCAGTTTGCGGATCCTCTCATAGTCTTCCCTGTTTGTGGTTGTCAGTCTCAGCTCCCTCCGTCTTGTGTAGGTATTGCGGAACTCAATTCTGTTTGCTGACAGTAACTTTGCTACCCGTTTTAATGTGCTGCTGTCAGGTTTGAATATTGGCACAGGCCGATATCGTGTTGTGTGTGTATTTGTTTGTGTGTTTGAGTCGGGTTCTTCCCCCACTCGCTCGGCTGGTTCCTCAGAAAAACGAAACCGGTTCTTCAACAGCAACTCCTCACCTGCTGCGCCGAGCTCAAGTTTACGCCACTTAATGGTGTGTTTTTTTTTCGGGCTTCCTAAACTGTTCTTCTCCAAGGCCCTGGAGAGGGGTATCCGAGTACTGGGACTCGGAGGTGTTTGTGTGCTGAGAGCACTCGCTGCCAGCCCTGCTACAGCTCGCATCGGTTGGACTGTCGCTCCCCCCCAGCCAAGGTGACGTCACGTGCCTCGCTATCAGGCGGTCAATGCTCTGTTGACTGAAAATATTGCTATTGCTAATAACAAAGGCTGATTCTTTTATTTTTCTTTTAATTTTGTCAGTTTCCTGTGTAAGTGGTTTAGAGTCTTCCAAAAGGATTTTGTGGCTACTTTCCCATGCATGTTCAGCCAGTCTAGATTTTTGGGTTTCGCTTTTTTTTTGCAATTGTTTTTATGTTCTTTTGTATGGGTTGATAGAGTTCTGCCAGTTTCACCAATGTACATATGGCCACATTCGCAGGGTATCTGATATATTCAGTTGTGTGTTTGTTGTATTTCTGTGGCTGGTTTCTTCCTGGTAACCATACTTTTAATGGTTGCTTTAGATCGGAATGCTGTTCGAAGTACGTATTTGTTTCCCAGATGTCTTATTTTTCAGAAAGGCCTCGAACATACGGAATAACTAGGGTTCCTTATGGTTTTTTGTTGCGGTGGGTTTAAGTGTTCTGTTAGGTTTCATGTGCTGTTTGCTGGTGTTTGTTGGGTAACCATTGGCTGTGAGTTCTTTTCTTATTTCGTAGTTATCTTCAGCTATGGATTTCTTGTTGGAACAAATAATGTCAGCTCGGTTGGCTAGTGTGCGAATTATGCCAGTTTTTGTGCTTTTAGGGTGGTTGGATGCAAAATGTAGGTATTGGCCTGTATGTGTAGGTTTCCTGTATACTTCGTTTTCCAGACTGCTGTTTTCCCTGCTAACTAGTACACCCAGAAAAGGAATGCTACCATTGGTTTCTTTCTTATAGGTGAACTTTATTGATGGTCTCAATGAGTTTAGTAAGTTCACAATTTCCTCCAGGGTTTCAGGTCCATGTTGCCAGATAGTAAAAGTGTCGTCTACATAACGAAGCCAGATTTTAGGAGGGCTATTGCTTTGTCTAAGTGCTTTCTCCTCAAAGTTCTCCATGAATATGTTCGCCATGAATGGTGAAAGTGAAGAGCCCATTGCCATGCCGTCTGTTTGTTTTTAGAAACTGTCATTAAACTGGAAATATGTTGTGGTACACAGAGGGTAATCATTTCCATGATGGACGGAATTGCTATGGTTGTTCTGTTTTTTGGGTTTGGGTCAGCTTCCAGCTTGGTCTTGACAATGTTGAGAGTTTCTGCCACAGGTACATTGGTAAAAAGGCTTTGGACATCAAAACTCACAAGGGTGATGGTGTTTTCTATTTTCAATGTTTAGGCTATGGATATAAAATGATTTAGAGTCTTTGACAAAAGTTGGCCTCTGCCTTATGAGGGGTTCAACAATTTTTAGGAGATATTTTGATAGTTTTTGGCATGGAGCATTGCAGCAGCTAATAATCGGGCGTAGAGGCATGTCAGGTTTGTGGATTTTTGGAAGACCATATATGTGGGGTGATCTACTGCTGTGTGGCGTCAGCTCTGATCTTATTTTGTCTGGAAAGTGACTTTGATGTTTTTTCAAAGTTTGATACACTTTTCTTTCTATGCTGGCAGTGGGGTCTTTTTCAAGGTGTGTGCATTGTTCAGTGGTAATGAGATCTGTGATTTTTTTTGTCATAATCTGATTTATCTAGTACTACAGTAGCATGGCCCTTATCTGCCGGAAGGATTACAATGTCAGGATCAGATTTGAGCTTTTTGATGGCTTTGAGTTCATCAGGAGATATATTAGGTTTTGGTGAGCCAGCTGAATTAATCGCTGTTCGTACAGTCCAGCGAAATTAATCTTGTTTAGCAGCAGAGAGATTGTATATTGCGCTCTCAACGGACGAAACTATGTCAAGTGCTGGAATATGTCGTGGATCAATGCAGAAATTGATACCATTTTGTAAGACATTTTCTTCGCAGTTTGACAAATGTTTTGAGGATGCATTAATAACTGTGTTAATTCTGTTTGGTTCGGTGGGTGTTTTGGTGTTTACAGTACTGGTCAGCTTGGAAAATTTATCTTTTTGCCTTTCTTTGCACTTGACAGATTTTTTCTGGACAAGATTCGTGATGGACTGATATATGCAATTAAAATCTTTTGTACTAATTGTGGACTGTAGGTCAAGTTGTATTGCCGATATTTCATTGTTCAGTTGTAATTTTTGACAATGATAAGCAGAAATTCTTTCGCTCAGCAGCTTTTGGCTTGCTTTCAGGGCTATTTTTTGAGCCTGTTTGCTATTCACACGTTGGGTGGAGCGTCTTGGCTCTGTACTTGTTTTTCGAGAAATGCTTCCAGTAGTAATTGAATTTCCGGAGGATACTGTAGCTCAGTCTGAAGGAAAAGCCTTAACATTTGCAAATGGTATGCTGAGTTCTATCTCTCAGTTTCAGTTTATAATCACATTAGAGGTTGCAGTTGAATTCCTGTCTATAATATTGTCTCTGTCTCGTCAATTTCAAACTCCTGCTTTAGATTTGTCAGCAGCTTACAGAATAGCTCAGAACACAGTCAAAACTTTACAGACTCAAAGAACGGCATTTGAAACCCAATACTCTAAAATTTATTCAAGAGATGTTCCTTTGAGTGAGCCATTGGGCGTTGACATCTGTATACCTCGGATAGTGAATCGTCAGACAAACAGAGCTAACGTTCAGTCCAATCAGCCTGTCGATTTTTATCGAGCAACAGCCTATGTACCTTTCCTGAATTTTCTAATTTCTGAACTGTCTGTTCGTTTCTGCACTGACAACAACAAAGAAGTATTTGGAATGTAAGGTTTAGTTCCATTTTACTTCATGTCATCATCCGAAAGATTCATAGAAAATATCATGCTAGCTGCAACGAAATATGAAAGGGATTTTCCAGGATCTGTACTGGAGTCGAGAGAAGAAATTGCATTGTGGCGAAGTTACTGGGAAAACAAAGAAGAGAGTAACAGGCCAAATTCAGTACTTGATAGCTTGATAGCAGCCAACAATAAATTATTTCCGAATATTAGATGTATTTTACATATACTGGCAATATTGCCGATAACAACGTGCTCTGCAGAGAGATCATTTTCTACACTTAGAAAAGTTGAAAATTACCTGCGTTCTTCGATGGTAGGAGAGCGATTGAACAGTTTAAGTTTGCTCCATATACACCAGGGAATTAAAGTGATACCAGTAGAAGTCATTGACATGTTTGCACGGAGATATGCTCGTCGTTTGCAGCTACTTTCAAATTTATGTAATTCAGAATTTTTTTTAAAGGAACACTGAGAAACTTCGACAGAGATCTTTAAAATTTAATGAAATATAATATGCAATTTTTTGTGTGAAATTAGTGTGCATAATAGTGCATTGTTGTACATAATGTTTTATTTTTCCTGTTTGTGTGTATGGTTGTACACTTTGACTAATTAACTAAACAATTGGAAGTAGAGGTTTAAAATTGTTCGAAACTCTTTTGTTTGCTATCAACAAAAATATTTTTAATGATAATATGTCCTTTTAAATTAGTACAATTTTTAAAGTGGTATATAAATTTTTTTTTGTTCAGAAAGTTCTTAAATAGCACCATTTTACACCTTAAAATCCAAATTTTTCCGGGGGGAAGCCCCTTATTTGCTTTGGGGACGGGTGTATCTATTTTTACGGTATAGGTCCCCCCTTTCAGAGAGAGCTGGATCCGCCCCTGCTATTCATAAACATAAGAAGAACATTGCAAATTACAGGAGTTTATTAGATATATTAGTCTTAAAACAGACTATGGTACGATATTAACGTATAAGGTCGTGTTACACAGTTGCTTTAAGAGGCGGCTTGGAATATCGGGAGCACAACTGACAATGCAATAGAAAGGATTATCAGGTAACAGCGATAGCGTTCAAGAAGATGATATTGCCTGTATTGTCAAAAAGTGTTTCTTAGAACGTTTGGATTATGTGAATTATTTTTTGTGCACGATGAGCGCGTAATTCAAGCGGAGGTGTTGAAAGGATACCGTTCATTCCTGTGCGTTCTGTCTACATTAGTTTAACAAGTTTCATTGTAGAATTTGGGTGATAATGTGTTCACAACGCGTTGTTTAGGAGAACATTTACGATACCTCGACTGGACACACTAGTGGGGCAGAATGGTGCAAGTGTTCTTTTCACATGAGTAACGATAATTTGATAATTAAGGACAATATTTTACTTTACAACCACCTTTTATGTGAGGAGTGTGTCCCCTTAAGGGATTTGTTACTATAGTTTGTTTAATTAAATAGGGCCAATAATTACGTCTCCCATCTTGCACCACCTTCCATTTCAGTTGTCATCACTTAAGGGCTTGGGCCCGAGTTTTTCGGCTTTCAAGAGAATAATTTTTTTAAATCCATACGAGAGTCAATATCGTAAAATTATTTCGTAAATTTTTTTGCAAATTGGTTTTACTATGCAATGTAATTTTTCGAGACAAACTGTATGATGAGTATACCTAATTTATCAATTAAAAGGAAATTTCGTTAATTAAGTAATTAGCAACTGTTTTGCACAGTTCTGACTCGACAAAATTAGAGTATGCAGTTTAAAGAAATCGTAACAAAGTTACGAAGCGATTTTACGATATAGGCTCCTATTTTTGTTTTAAAAAAATAATTGTCGTTAAATGCGAAGAAACTTGGGACCATGCCCTTAATGGTAAACATTCTACGGAGCCCAATGATTCTGCTGAAAATTATGATATTAAATAATTCAACTTCTCAACAGCCCTTTAGAGGCTGCATCACCTCTTTTGTTAATAGTATTCATTTTCGTTTAATTAATGAAGGGTGTGACACATCAACGGCAATGTTTATTTATACAAATACAGCAGTACGCCCGCAGCTTTGCTCGCGTGTATTACTCAGAGCAGATACTGCTTTGTACACCAGATATGTAGTTCAGCCATCAAGCGTTAGAATGACAAATATGCTAGTTGAGTTAACTTTGCAGCAGAATAAGTAGCTATAGCTGTCCACGCGAAAAGCAGTCTTGAGATTGTCCCTGCCAGTAACATCGACTGTGCCCACACATCAATCATTAAACAACACGAAAACTTAAGATATGCCTTAATAGCGATGCAAAGACAACTAACAACCCTAGAACAGTGGTACACCAAATGGCAAATTAAAATAAACCGAACCAAATCTAAAACATTAATTATCACTAAAAAACGCACACAACCAAACACGCAATTAAAGCTTTTTAACCAAAACATCCCATACACAAAAACTGCTAAATACCTAGGTGTAACACTAGACCGAACTTTAACCTGGGGCCCACACATTACAAATATCTGCGGAACAGCGATAGGTAAGTTAATAGCACTATACCCATTATTTAAAGCCCCAACAGTAATTTATTAAAAGTTCAAAGAATACAAAACAAATATCTTAGAGTAATTTCAGACCAAGACAGATACACGTCCAATGAAACTATACATCGGTTGCTCAGAACTACATACATCGCGGAAGTCATCCGGGGAAAGAATAATAACTTCTACAACACTTTAATGCATCATGACAAACCAAATATTAATATTTTAGGAAATTATAACCCAACAGAGCACAGAAAATATAAAAAACCAAAACTATGGTTCTTGTTACACCAGTCACGAAAGCCAGTAGTGCAATGGCCTGGCCGGCCAATCGGGGTGCAGCTGCTGGGCGCTGATGGACCAGCCAGTCATGGCGCGAGGACTGCTAAACAAAACTTTTCAACCCAGTAGCGCAGTGCACATACAAGCCACACGCCGCACCGTCTACACGTAACGTCATACAACGCAGACACGACACAAACACATGAGGAGCTCTGTCAGGGGTTGACCTGTGTAGGGACGTGAGAAAGAGGTCGGCCCCAGCCTCGCTCGCGAACCAGGCCAAGGCCCAGTGAAATTGTAGTTTGAAGTGGAAAGTTCTGGTGTAATTGTTTCTAGTTGCTTACTGTGTGTTTTCTGGGGTGCTGATCACGAATCTGTAATTGTCCAACAAAATTTCTTTCGGCAAATATGAAAAATCTTCAAAAAACCACAAAAAATCACAGTTTTTGTTTGTTTGTGGTCTATAACTTGCAAAGTAAGCTTTATGTGCAAAAAGGGATTGTATATTAAAATAAAGACGAGAAAATTACCTTCAATTCATGTTCTTATAATTTTTTTGTACAACATAGGCTATGGTTTCTGCGCAATGGGGCGTTGAAAAATCGGCGAAAGTCGGTAAATATGTGAAAACAAAAAAAAATTCATTTTTATACTCTTTCTCTTAATAACACAAAAAGTAAGGATTTGTCTGTAAATAGCATCCTAAACTTTGGGAAAGCAAAAAAATTCTGTACAATTTATGTGAAAGTAATTTTTTCGGACCTTGAATAGCTATGAGAAAAGCAATGACATATGCACGAAGTAGTCAGCTGCCGTCTTATTGAAGACATATAACGTTAATGCATCATTTTACACCTGTGCAGATATGTAAAACAATAACTTTAGGTGATATGCAGGTACAACTAAATTATAAACAGCGATTCATGGTTGATAAGTATGAAAACTGTAAAGTAAAGCAAATAATAAAATAGTTACGTACGTATTTTATTAAACACTGATTATTGAAGTTAAAGTGAAACTCAGCAGTCAAACCGAGCTCTCTTGGCCAAAGGTTCAATGATATCTGCGGGGATGCCTTCCAGTTCTTCTAAACCTTAAAAATGTATTAAAATTAATTAAGGACATAATTGTAATTGTTTGTAAATGGACTAGTTATGCAAACTGTATTAGTATACATAATATTTTGAACACACGAATAAGAAGTTTTTAAACATGAAAGGTGAAGTGGAATCATTTATGCGTAGTTACCTTCAAGTACTCCAGAGAATTCCGTATCATCCTCGTCATCTTCGATTTCTGAAGGCGGCATGTTATTGCTACTGCTTTCGCAGTTCACACACACATTGGAACACCTGAGGCCTTCTTTTTTGCAGCCACAGTTTTTCTGGCAGGTCTTCTTGCATTTGCAAGAAATAAGTTTCAAAACCGCTTGAGGTGCTGGTGGCTGTAGCGTGGTTACTGGCTCCAGACCATCTTTGGTTTTCTTCCAACCCCATTGTTCATGATCTTTTTCATTCCCAAGCCATTGTTGAACTTGTAAATACACCCTCAAGGAATGTTGATGAGCTGCAGCCTCTGTAGGAGGTAGGGATGCCAAATGGGCTGATGTCTTGCATGCAGACGTAAGGTAGCATTTATACCTAAGTTTGTTTAATGACGAGGCTTCCCTGTCAGCAAATTTATACAATGAGGCGAAAAAACGATGGCCAGCATCAGTAATGGCATCAGCATCTGCCACAGGGTCTTTAAATAACCCAATGGTCTTAGTCAATGCAGGGTTTTTCTTAAGAGTCAGAAGAAACCTCATCTTCCCTACTTTGAACGAGGCTGAAGTAGTATCACAGCCTCCCATGGCATGCAAAAACAAAATGTTGTTACCAATTGATTGATCAAGTTGGCAGTCAGGAGAAAAAATGAGTGGTGAAACTGTCCCTGTGCCTGGCTTTAGGAAGTTATTATTTGAATGTATACTCCTACAGCAACCAATCATGATCACCAGCAAATCTACGTCTTCACCCACGATAACTACAGAGCTACATCAGGGAAAGGACAGTGTTACATGAACCACTCTGATAACTTTTGTAAATCACTGCTATCCTGTCTATTCCTTGCTTTTCTCATCTCCACGTGTTGTTCTGAACTGGTGAATGCTACTCCACACATCTTTTCCATTTCTACGCAAATATTTAGGAGGGAACTCATTCCTTTTGTCCACCTATAAAGGATACTTTTGCTGATCCCACGACCATGAGTCAGCCCTCCAGAAATTTTCATTATCCTCATGAGGGACTGCTCAATGGTAATATCGATCCAAGTTCCGCTCCAGAATTTTCTGGTTCGTCAAACAGTGAACCCGCCACCTGTGAACTTTTCACATTCCTCCGCGTTAATTTTCTCTTTCAAGCTGTGCATGTCTTGTAGGTACAGGTGACAGCATTTGGCATATAAGAAATGTCCGCTAGTGTGAAAGTACGGGAGCACCTGGTACACAACTTGAAGGTGAAGGTTCCAGTTGGCTTTTCTTTCAGCTTCAATGAATAGCTTATCAAGCATAGCCATTTCAAAGTACTGGATCCAAAGCTTAGATGTAGCACCACGGCTAGCCAAGGCTTGAAGCTGAGCAGAAAACTTCGTTTTTAAGTTCTCTACAACACTTCTTTTCATGTGCTGACAAAAGCACACACCTATCTGCATAATTTATAAACTCTGTAAGTTTTTTCTTGAAAGTCTGAGGTCAAATTCATTTCCTCAAAGATAATTGATGCCAGGGTGGCATGAGTTAAAATATGTGCTCTAACGGCTCTTGAATAGGCATGGCCAGTGAGAATTTTCTCTATAGAGAGCAGTGCATATATTGCATTAAATAACTCCTCCAGCCCACTACCAGCCATTATATATCCTATTGCCTTCAAGAAAGACATCAGTAGGTGGAATCCACCTATTCTAATGATGACATTAGCAAAATTTGGATCTCCTTGTAGACAAGCTACTATAAATCTTGCCTTTAGATACAGAGGCTGATCGAAAGTGTTCACAGTTGCTTGCTGATTCATCGATTTGCACTGTTCTACGGAAGTGAGTAAGGTTGTATATATAGTGTTGTAATCAGTCGGTGGAGCATTGATAAATGGCAGGCAAGTAACAAAGGTTGTGTCACAGGGGAGACCACTTGTGGTTTGCTCCATGGAACCACTTCATCCTGGAATGCCGCACACATATTTCCACTTGCTATATAGCCAAATTAGGTCCATAAAAGAGGGTACGATATTATCGGGCGGAACAAATAACTTTTTGAGATCTTCAATATTGATGTTCTTTAAGCCAGAACAACCTGCTTCCTCAAAATGTTTCAGGTAAACAGCGCCCATCTCACCAACTAGTTGAACTGGTAGTGTTTTCTTCACTCGATCAATTCTATGGTCTGGAGCAATAGAAATTCTTGGGGTTATGAAATGTATACCCCCCATTGCACGGGAGGTATTATACCCATCCAGTGTATGACTGTTAAAAAAATCCTAGTTGTCATGAACGAATTGATGGAAAGCTGTTGAGTTACAGTCTATTTGTAAAGATGGTCTCATGATTACTGAAGTTTCCAAACTAACAACTTCAGAATAAGAGGCGCAAAATTCCAAGGCTGACACAATATCTATCAATTTTTGTGAACCATACTTTTTATAAAACAAAGCTGATCGTCCTATTTGTAAGGGTGAGACGAAAGAACTAGGTCTGACAGCACTAATAACACTGTGTGAAATGGCTATAACTTTATTTTTCCATTTATCACAGTCCCCACGCTTATTCTTCAACATCAGCCTTTCAAAGAAAACTTTAAGAAATCAGGAACAAGGCTTTCATTTTCTTGCAAGAAAGCATCTGGAGGGGGATAATCATCTGTGGCATACGCTACAGATCGTATCTCTTCTAGAATTATATCGGCTGCTGTCTCAACTAATCGAAGACGTTCTTCCGGTTCTGATGAACGTTTTTGGATGTACCACGCATCTGTCAAAATCTTCTGGCCAGTATGTTTGAAACATACGATCGTATTCTGGTTAATCTTTGATATGATTACATCCTCGCCGTATCTCTCCAGTAAATGCTTTATTACAGTTTTCTTTCAGGAATGTAGTCACCCTCTATCTGGGCTATTTTCAGGTCTAATGAAAACTGACATTCCTCATAATTGTTTTCCATAAATGAAAAAAATGTCCTCCATAGCACTCTCAATTTCTTTAGCATAAGGGCCAAACTTTTTTTTGTCATCAAACTTGGGCCTACGAATGTAGAGATTTTTCAAACAGTTATCATGATACTGACAATCAGCAGCCACCATATCTGTTATTGGCTGGATTCTGTTGATAATAGTTGCACCAAAACCAGCTTCATGTAATTGAGCTTGTTTAGTAACTGTATCTTTCATTTCTATTTTAGTCACCTGGTGAATCAAATTACTTTCATGAGGAGGTAGTCGTCGTGACCTTGAGTAATCTTCAGGAATACGTGTTCCGCACACAAAACAATGCGTTTTGAAAGAAACTCGTAAAAATGAATAACTTTGTTTAACATCTTTCTTCAGGTGAGCACATATCATTCTTTCATTGATGTAGCTTTTCTGACAGTTTGCCTGCACGCTAACCGATATTTTACCTGCCAAAACCGCTCCTTTCCCATCATTTCTTTTCTTACTAGCACCACGAAGCGTTTGTATACCTTTTTCCTTGACTACTTACACTGTACTATCACTCAAATCTTTGTCACAAATAAAACACTTATCACGAGACATCATGACTGAATCGTCGCATTACATCACAACGAAAACACTAAAAATGTGTACTAATTGGAAGCCGTACCGATAAAATGCAGTTCTCATGACAGCGACAGTGAACGAATTGGCGCTATTGCTCACCAGTCACCAGGTTCGTCGAGAAGAACCCCACTCCTGTAAACAGAAAGAGGGGAAGATAAAGGGTACAGACATGTTCACCAGCTGAATGTGTCACAAGGTTACAACATAAATAATTCACTCGAACAACAAAGGGCTACGAGAGAGTCTACGCCAATTAACATATCCCTATATAATGATAATTATATATAACTTTAAATATAATAACATATAACCCAATTATAGATATGCATGTAAGCAAATATTTGCAGTAAAATGCATAAAAATTTGTGGTGTAGCTATTTTCCTAAAATTTTACAATTTCTCTTGTTTTTCAACGCCTGTTTGCACGAAAACCACTCGTCATACAAAAAAAGAAAAGAACATACATTGTAGGTAATTGTCTCGTCTTTATTTTAATATAATGATCACTTTTGCATAAAAGGCTTACTTTGCAAGTTAAAGGCCACAAACAAACAAAAACTGTAATTTTTTTTATGATTTCTCATATTTGCCGAAACAAATTTTGTTGGACAACTTCAGATTCGTGTTCAGCACCCCAAAAAACATAAAATAAGCCACTAAAAACAATTACATCAGAACTTTCCACTTAAAGTCCTTTTTGAACACCATTTGACTGGACTAGCATGCACACCAGTCCATGGCAGGGAGGAGAGGGGCACTGTACATACATGTAGTTTATTTAAAATATTTATGAAAAAAAGAAAATAAGAAATTTAAAAAAATTAAAAAATATAAAAACCAATAAATTACTAAAATAAAAAAACCTTATGTTACTCTACAGTGACACGACACACCACTGTCTTAGATACTGATTAGATATATTTTGCTTAATCTAAGAGCAGGCTTACTATTTGTAAAAAAATTTAATATGTACCTTTCCAATAGGAAGTTTTTTCTCTTTCTTTTTAATTGACTAAGCTTTTCAAGCTGCTCACTTTCGTGGTAGGTCAATTGATCTGTCAAAAAATATGTTAAAGAAAAAGTAAATGAAATAAAATAAAAAAAATTATTATTGGGACATTGTGTATATTAAGGGAACATGTAAACGTTTCAGGTTGAGACGATGTACATCTCACAGTTCGGCGCTCATTAACAGATATTAAGGGTTTTCTCTGCTCTTGTCACAAACGATTACACGATGAAATAACCATGGGAGTGTCAGGCCTAATCCTCAGTTAGTAGGCTATACGGCCTAAAAACCGTGACCTGCATGTAACCTACTGGGATTGATTGGAGCGGCTCTCATGGTCGTAGGGACTCACGCACTATTACTCCACGAGTTTAGCTAACCACTTGCTGACAACACTCACCTCACTATACAGACAACACGACACTACATCACTCCAGCTTAGCTGGAGAGGAGCTTAACTCCCCTGCCGTTCACACAAACATGTAATTTTATTAATGACAACAACCCCCCTCCAGCCTTAAATACGGATCCGGAGCCCAGCTAAAACAATTACACGCGCCCCGCCAGTGTTCCAATGATTTGAAACTAGACTGTCGGGGAGCATTTGAATTTACAAACACCCAGCGAGTTATGGAAGCTTCGGCTTTCGGTCTCGCGACAGCACGGCCTCGGATGGCACATGAGGAAACGGCGACGGCAGTATCCTCATCTGTCGCACTCGTGTTCCTGAACCCTGTGTGTCTACCTGATGACGGGAACAGATTCCAGTTCCCGAAACGTCGTTAATACTGACTGTTTGGAAAACTTCTGTGTTTTGTTTCGTCTCATCGTTTGTGTCGTTTATTGTTTTTTTCTGTTTGTGGCCGACAACTTTGTGTTTTGTTTCGTCTCATGTTGTGTCATTTGCTGTATTTCTGTTTGTGTTTTTTGTTTCGTCTCATCGTTGTGTCGCATGTCAACTTAGGTTTCTTTTTATATTTTTGTTAATCCTTTTATTTTCTGTTTTGTCCCTTGTTTTATCTGACCAGATTCCAGTTTTGGAATTTCATGTTTGTTTGTTTTGTTTGTTTTATTGCATCCTTATGATCTTTTCTGCACATGTTGTACAAAGATATTGGACATGTCCTAGAGTTAACATAATATATAGTTATAAAATAAAAAACATGATATAAGTTTGTACATAACATAAGGTTATACATTTATGTACAAGAATATAATATGAATAAATAATCTTCGGTCATCACTTCCTATATTGCAACTGGATGAAGTCGTCAATAATCTGAAAAAGGAAGAAGAAAAGCGGGAGAAAGAGGTCTGACATGTACACCGTTATACAAGTATGTAATTTAATGGTCATGATTTAAGTACTCTTCTACTGAATAAAAAGCATGTTCAGAGAAATAATCCCTCAGTTTTCTTTTGAAAAGTTTAGGGTTCGAGAGAAATATTTCTTGCAAGTTTTTTGTTAGTTTGTTAAAAATGTTACTTCCAGATTAGTAAGGCCCTTTCTGTACTAATTTTAAATGTACAGAGGGCATGTGAATGTGTTTTTTTATTTCTAGTGTCATGCTTGTGATAGAATTCAATTTTCTCAAAAATGTTATTGTTCTTAGACATAAATAGGAGCAGTGAATACATATATTCACATGGCAATGGCAATATCTTGGTGCTTTAAAAAATAGGTTTACAGGAGTCAGTTTTTTTCTTGTTGTTCATTATTCTTACTGCTCTTTTTTGCATACAAAATACTTTTTTACTGTCAGTGGAATTGCCCCAAAAAATGATGCCGTATGTCATGATAGAGTGAAAATATGCAAAATAGACCATTCTTATTGTGTCCTTGTTTAAAATTTCGACAAAAGTACGTAAAGCAAAGCAAGCACAGCTTAGTTTAGGTAGAATAT
This sequence comes from Medauroidea extradentata, assembly GCA_003012365.1. Lineage (NCBI taxonomy): Eukaryota > Metazoa > Arthropoda > Insecta > Phasmatodea > Phasmatidae > Medauroidea > Medauroidea extradentata. Next base: position 50,409 of record PNEQ01098567.1, read on the forward strand.
ATTCAATGTGTGATTTCCAATTTAGGAACACATCCATTTGTAGACCAAGAAATTTAGTTTTAGTTGTTTCATTGATTTTTTCTTCATTGCTAGCAATATATACGTCCATTTGTTTACTGTTATTTGTCAAAAAATTCACAATATGTGTTTTTCCTACATTAAGATTTAATTTGTTCAAGGAAAACTATGAGTTCAACTCTGTAAATGTGGTATTTGCTATTTGTCTGAGTTCTTCTACAGAATCACCAGAGACAACAATACTTGTGTCATCAGCAAATAAAATGGGTGTAACGTTAGGGTTCAGGGAACGTGGTAGATCATTTATGTACACTAGGAATAATAGTGGACCTAAAATTGAGCCCTGTGGAACACCATGTTTTAATTTACCAGGTTTTGAAAAAAAAAAATGAAATATTTTTATCTTTATCACATACTTGTTGCTGTCTGTCTGAAAGATATGACATCATTAGTTTGTTAGTAATTTCCATAACTCCATAAAATTCTAATTTGTTTATCAGCAATTTGTGGTTTACACAGTCAAAAGCTTTGGTGAGGTCACAGAAAATTCCAACAGAAGGCAGCTTTTTGTCAAGTACATTTAGAATACAATTTGTGAGTGTTTTTCCTAAAACCATACTGGACAGTTGAGAAGATATTATTTTTTCCAAATGTTTTAACAATCTAATATATATTATTTTTCAATGACTTTAGAAAAGAATGTGAGCAAGGAGATTGGTCTATAATTAGCTGCACTAGAACGGTCCCCTTTCTTAAATAGCGGTGTAACCACAGGCCATTTGAGTCTATCAGGAAACAAACCTGTTTCAAAGATAGCATTGCAGATGTGGTTTAGAGGAGTACTAAATTCAAAAGCGCATTGCTTTAACAATTTACAACTTATACCATCATATCCGCTAGACAATTTTGATTGTAGAGAATTTATTGTTTTTTCTATTTCTTTTGGGGGTGTACAGTTAAGTCTCATAGCAGGGTATTCTGTGCCCTGGAGAAAAGGAATTGCTGATGCACTTACTTTTTTAGTTTTGCAAAGAATTTAATCTACATCATTTATAAAATATGAATTAAATATATCTGCAACTATTTTAGGATCTGCAGATTCAGTATCATTAACTCTTAGTTTTACGACTGGACATGGTTCATGTGTTTTCCCTGTTGTGTTTTTTATAATGTTCCAAGTGGTTTTTATTATATTTTCTGAATTTTCAATTTGGTTGTTGAAGTAGGCCTACTTATTTTTTGCACATTTTATAACATTACATAAGATTTTGCAATATATCTTGAAATGATTTATTAAATTAGGATTGTTGCTAACTCTGGCTGCTTTGTAAAGTTTTCTTTTGTTTTCACAATAAATCTTTATTCCTTTAGTGAGCCATGGGTTTTTCTTAGAGTTTGTGTTTTGGCGGGTTAGTCTGGATGGAAAATTTTTTTTCAGAAAGTAAGAGGACTGTTTCAATAACACAGTTAAACTTTTGATTTGTTTCATAAGATTCATGCATTGATGACCACTGCTCCCTGAGGAGATCATCTTTGAATTTTTTGATGTTTTCTAATGAAAAATTTCTTATTTTCTTATAAAGGCAGTTTTTAGCGGGTATATTGAATGAAGGCATAACTAATACTTGTGCATCATGATCTGATAAGCCATTTACTATTGGGAAGCAGTGATATGTTGCAACTAGTCTGCTGTCAATAAACATGTTATCAATAGCCGTCTGGGAGGTTCCATCAATTCTAGTGGCAAAGTTTACAATATATTTCAAATTGTAAGTGTTAAGTAAACTATTTAGTTCAGTTTTTCTGTTGCTATCTGTTAAGTAATCAATATTGAAGTCCCCACATAAAATAATTTCTAGGATAGGTCTGTAAATAGATTTAAGGTTAATTTCAAGCAGTTTCGAAAAATTATTAAAGTTGCCAGTTGGAGCTCTGTATATGTTCATAATAATTACTTTTTACCTAATTCAGTTGTCATGCATACACAACTACATTCAAAAACTTGATCTTCACATATTAAATGTACGTCATTTTCACAACGAATATGACCATTTTCTTTAATGTAAATACAGGTACCTCCCTTAGTCATACTTGTTCTACAATAACTGGAACAGAGGGAATAACCAGACATTTTTACTTGCTTCGCAAACATTTCTGATAAATGAGTTTCTGTTAATCATAATGTTTGGAAGTCCAGATTATATTCTGTAGAAAATTGTTGTAAGCATACTGATAGTTCATTAATTTTGCTAGTAACATCCCTTATATTTTGATGGAAAAGACACAATTTGTTAGCATTATTTTTTATTGGTGGTTTATTATTGATTGAAGAATTGTAAGTTATTTTTGAGGCTGGGTGTGTAAGTGAAACTTCTGTGTTACATGAATTTAATCTTAAAGGTATGGAGTCTTTTACTCTAAAAGATGTTTACGGTTACCAACAATGACCTGAATATTCTGACTTGAGGCATGGCTGCCCTGAATCGTACGAGCAATTCGGTCAGCAAGTTTCCTCTTGCCCGAACGATTCAAGTGCAAACCATGTCTCGTGTGATCGGCTCTGGTTATTTCCTCTAGACTGATCACACCAATGTGACTGAATCTGCCTGACCCCACACAGCCACGCAGAGCAGTGTTAACTGCCTGCACCTTCCTCTCAAGAACAGGTTTGTCATGCTGTTGTGGTGTCTCACAGATCAGCACACTGGTGTGATCGGTGGCCCTGCAATGTTGCTGATATCCTTAACAACTGAATATCTTTCACTCTTATCAATACTATTACCCATTCCCCCCACAATGACAACTTGGTCCGACTCACAAAAACCTTCCGTTAATCTACTTATATCTTCTGCAACACTGCCAAGTCCAGCATTAGGTTTGCAAACTGTAAGCAATTCAAATCCCTCACCCAGTTTTTCCTTGACACTCTCTCCCATGCCTCTCGCGTGACTGCTTCCTAGGATGAGCTTTCTCCTTTTCCTCTTGGATCTTCCTGGGCTGTTGGCTGTCGGAGTGATGATCTCTGGTTCATCTTCCTCCAAGTCAGCAAGAGCAGAGAAGCTATTCCTGCAGTGCAGCTCTGGTTGCGAGGCCTGTGAACAGACTAAGAGGTGGAAATGATTGTCTAGGCATTTTGTGCTTTCTTGTAACAACTTTAACATTTTCCTGAGAGGATACTAATTTGTCAGATGAACAGATGTATCGGAGTGTCTCACTATTTTCCTCTCTCACACTGGCCAGTTTTTCAGCAAGTTTGACATTCTCTGCTTTCCAGTATTCTATTTCCTTTTCTTTCAAGATCATCTGCTCCTGGAATGCATCAGCATGGTGTTTTTCTTCAGCAAGCTTTTCCTCAAACTGACAGTTAAAACATTTCCATTCACCCTCGGGGACTGCATCGACATTGACCCTAGCACATGGAAAGTGAAACCATTTGCCACAGAAGTCACAAATAATACCATCATCAACAACTGATGCACAGTGTTTACATCCATTGATACCAAGGAAGTGTTTGAACTTCATGTGCTCTGCCTCACTCTCCAAAATGCCATTCAAGTCATAACTGCACCCGGGAATGTGAAAAACAGCTTTAACTGTCATATTGTTGGTTATGCCCTACAAAGTTGTGCTAGGATGTTTACATAAACTAGTACTTAAGTCCTATCAAACAAATTAATTAATGAAATGAATCTCCAAAATAATTATTTCAAAATATATTACTCAGTTGATATTAACTTGAGTTCATCAAATACACAAGAGTAGCAGCAAATAAACAAGGTGTTTACAAAGCGACAAGCAACAGTCGGCAACAAAAAATTATCAATCACATATAACTTGTTAACTGAGTGATAATTCTGTTATCAAACAATATATGTTAGGTACAACTAAATATAGTGATACTTGGTTCGTAATAAAGAATACATATTATTAAGTTAACGTATATTTAAACACTTAGAATGGGAGCGATACAAATCACGATCCTATGCGGCGGCCATCTTGTGAACTATGTTGTGTATGTATCCTGACTACTAAAACATACTCTGCTTATTTATATTATCTTGTCTTACATTTAGTTTTCTTTTGACAGTCATTTATTTCGCAATGGAGTATGTCCAAGCAAATAAATCCAGACTTTCAGTAGGTTACGGTCCCAGTGCACGAGTGACGAGCACATGACAAAAATTCTTCGAAGAAATGTATAATTATGAGAATGGAATTTCAGCTTTGAAGTATGCTACGCGAGAATTTACTTGTAGACAAGACAAAGTTGTTTTTTTTCGTAATTTTGAAGAGACTTTGGAAATGACTGTTCAACGAATGTTTGTTAACATTGTACGACCTCTGAATGGTTCGAATTATATAATGGAAAATTATAAAGCTTATGCTACTTACAGAAAATGATGTTGCTGAACATGCTAACGTAGAATACCTATACACTGAAATAAGTGGAAGAAAACACAGAATTGAGTCGGAAGAAAGACAATCTGACTAAAAAACTTAATTGTTCAGAGAGTTGATAATGTTTCACTGATAAATTGCGGGGTAAGGCTACTGCTTATCAAACGTGAAAATGCCTAGAAAATGTGTACAATAAGAAGGGTATTTGAGGAAAATATTGCACTCAATGATGCTAACTGAACGCGAAAAAGATTATATAGATTTCTTAGAGAGTTTGATGTAGCCTACTGGTAAGATAGTTAAAAATGTACTGGTGCAAAATGAAAGGGGATTGATGTAGTATGTCATCACCAGTTGTGTTTACCGAAGTCCTTTGAAATACTGATTACAGTTATTGAAAACATGCTAATCCAAACACTGACTCTTTAATTTTTAAAAAGTAAGCTACAAGCTGAAGAAGAAACACTTTTGTGTAAACCTAGTAAAACTGAGGTACCAAATGTGTCGCCGTTAGCAATCTCATCGGTGCATAAAATACTGTAGTGTGTTTCGAGTGCGGCAAGAGGGGCCATATTCGTCGCAACTGTGTTAACTTACACAGGAGCAACTTTATAGGTGCCGCTCAACATGGTCATCACAAGGGTTTTCAAGATCGACAATAGACGACTTCACCAACCTGAAGGGCATCACGAAAATGTTCAGCAGAGCAGACATAATTCTCAAGAAGCTAATTCTCTCAAGGAAATAAATACCGACAGATTGTAGGAATGGGTGTGCCAAAAGTAACTATTCTCACATGAAGACTCAAGATAAATGTGAATATAGTGTTTATAATTATAGACAAATTTGTTTCTCAAGTGAGATAGAAGTAGACAATATCAGAGTTAGAAAAATGCTGTTGTGAGTTTTTGCGTTGATTAAGGGCGTACAATTCATATTGTATACTTGAGTGATAGAAATCTATTTTCTTAATGTATAGAATTGAAAGAGCCAGTGAAAATAGCAGGTGCAAAACATAACAAAGTGGTTGAGCTTGAGGCGACACGCACAGGAAATATCCTTAGGGTTTTGAAAGTCTATGGAAATGGTGTTTTATGTATAAGAACGAAATAACTACTTGTAGTCTATAAAATGTTTAGGAAATGCTAACATTAAGATATTTTTCAGAATGAAAACATTAAGTTGTATCAGCTGGGACATACAACTCGAGACGAAGGTAGAAAATATTTTCTGTGAATCAGAAATCCATGTAAATTAAACTGAATGTTTAGTGACTGAAGTGGAATGTGAAGAAAGTAGGTTATGACAAAGAAGGTTAGGTCACATATGGTATAATAAAGTGAAAAAATATAGTAAGGCGAAATATGATTGAAGGTACTAACAAAGATTAAATAAAAACTGAATATACTAGTATAATTCTGTAAGGGGTGTGTAAACTTAAATTGGTGACATTTAGAACCAGAACTAACAGTAATAATATGCTACGCAACTTCATTCAAACGAGTGTGTGGCCTAATTTCACTTATCACTAGGGCCCGGTAGTTTTCGCGAAAAGATTTTTGCCCCACTTTGTTTCAGCGTCTTACGTACACACCTGCAGCTCAACTTCATGATTATTGGCTAAATGTTTTTGTGCAGAGTTATTATTCATTTGACAGTGCCAATCAGTACATGGGTAACTGTGACACATCACGTATGTGATTAGCGGGTTTAACCTCCACACGCTGGGTGTTACGGCATCCAATCACTGACCACAAAGTAGAGATGCAGGTGCGCACGTAAGGTAGCCTACTGAAACAAAGTGCTGCAAAAATATTTTCGTGGAAACTACCGGGCCATACTTATCACACGTGAGGGCCATAAATATTATACCAGTTTATTAATGATTCTTAGAACTTTACAGTTGTGTATCTAATGAAGGCAAAATATATGGTTACAGAGTTTCAGAAGTATAACATCACAGGCAATATGTTTGGGTGGTTTGTGTCTAAATCAGGGGGTGACAATGGGGGTTAATATGTTTCACAGGAATTGATTGAACTTTGTTGAAGAAACGTAATTCTTACGCAGTGCTACGCATACCTGAATTAAATGGCAAGGCAGAACGGTTGAATAGGAGTTTAGTAAAGCGGGCACGTACTCTCCGCGCGCCAGCTCTGAGTCCCTGGCGTGTATGTGTTTTTCGCTCGTAAATATATAAATAACACAGCGAGGCACAAACGACGCACATGCTAGCCGTAGTGACGTTGTAAGTAAAGACGTGTTTGACACTGTGTTACTGTAGCGTACATGAAGTTTACGAAAAAAAAAAAAATGCATACACGCCAGGGACCCAGTGCTGGCGCCCGAACAGTACTGTGATTAGTGACACAGGGGTGTCAAAATAACTTTAGAGTGAAACTGTCAGAACAGCAGCATACGTTGCCAATTGCAGTCCAACTCAAGTGTGGCAGGTGCCTACACCAGCTGAAATCTGGTACGAGTGTTAGCCAACCATTAAACATTTGAGAGTTTTTAGCTGTGCAGCAATTATACACCATAGGAGTTGTGATTAAAAAACCTTACATAAAGGTGAACAGTGTAATTTATTGGAGCATGCTTAAAGTAGGCCTAGGTATTTGTAGTCAATTGAAAATAAAAATCGAAAAGTCACAGTGTCACGGGATGTAAAGTTTAAGTACAAAGAATTAAATGTGTAGAAAGTAAACACGATACTGTGAACGGAAGTGAATCGGAAAATGTTATTTTAAGTCCAGTTTTTGTTGTTGAGGTTGGAAAAGAAAGTGTGGCTAGATCACAAATGCAGTGTAAGTTTACCAAACAGATTTGATGACTTATATTACTTATAATGTAACAAGTTTTGTAGTTGATATTCCAAAAATTATCACACGGTAGAAGAAAGGGGAGGAAAAGACACGTGGCTAGCAGAAATGGATGGAGAAATTGAATTCATTACATAAATGAAACTTGGAACGAAGTAGACGCACCTAGTTATGTAAACATCAGAGATACAAAGTGGGTTTGCACATTGAAGTTCTTAGGAATAAAATGAAGTGGGTATGCGTAAGGATATGCTAGTTGCAAGAGGATTTGTACAATAGGGAAATATAGATTACGAAGATGGAAATGAAAATTATAAGAACACTGTTAGCTGTTGTAAAGCCGAATTGTTATGATTTTGAACAATGGGTATAAAATTGCATTTATGAACGGTAAATTGCATGTCAATGTGTACATTTACCCACCAGTGGGGTAGGTTATAAGCATTAGACCTACTATGTTATCAAGTTAAAAATAACTTTGTATGGACTGCAGCAAGCACCAAAGTGCTGGAACGACAAGTTTAAGCAGGTTGTTTAAGAATTAAGATTTAAATGGTCTGAAAATGATTATTGATGGTATACTTTGAAGATTGGATGAGAAATCTCGTATCATCTGCTTTACGTTGATATTTATGTAACTAGAACTGGTATGGATCTCATAGATGGTGTTAAATCTCAGCACCAAGTGAGTGAGAGATTTTTGTTAGTGATCAACACCGAGGTCTTTTATAGGGTGACATGAGGTGAGTATGGAGCAGCGCCGGAATGAAGGGGCGGGGAGAGAGATCTCCGAGAAAACCCACCGACCATCGACATCGTCCGGCACAATTCCCACATACGAAAATCCGGGGACCGACCCCTCTAGGAATCGAACCCGGATCGCCTTGGTGAGAGGCTAATATTCTGACAATTTGGCCACCGCAGCCCCACCTCAGTTAGCATCAAACTTTAAGGTTTAAGGCAATTGAGTATTAGAACACATTCTTGGTTTTGGGCTATGTCATGATATAGAAAACCAAGTTTTGAAAATTAGCCAAACTAAGTACTGTACACGCAAAGAATTTTGAAAATGTTTCGATGCGAGAAATGATTTAAAATCAACATTAATTCAACCAAAACTTTACATAAAACCTCGCGCACAAAAAATTAAGGAACGAGAAAGCATTTTACAGAAATGGTAATTTTGCTTCATGTATCTGATGTTGAGTACAAGACCAGACACATGATTTGCTGCAAATTAGTTAAGTACATGATACAGTATAAATTAACTGACGAAGCACGGTATCAATTAAAATGGGTCATAAGGTACAATGAAGGAGGCCAATGGATTTGGATACGTGCAAAGAGAAACGGAGCGGGTTCCTGTAAACTTGCTTGTTTTGTTGATGCAGGTTAGGGAGGGGATGAAAATTATAGAAATGTCAATTTCAGACATCTTGTGCAAAGTAAATGGTGATGCAATATCTTGGGTGACAGTAAAACAGAACTGTGTAGCCTTGTCAAAACATGAGGCAGAACTTATAACTTTAAGTGTAGTAGTGGTTGAAAAAATAAAAAGTTGTTGATTTAAATTGAAATCTTGATATTGTCGATATGTATGGTGATAATCAAGCATGTAATGCTGTAATTTAAAATCCACAAAATATCCCAAGGGTAAAACATATTGACTTTAAGCATCATTTAGTAAGTGAAATGTGAACAAAGGTGCAATTGGTATGTTGAGAGTGTAAGTAAGCAGGCAAACACTTTGACATAAAATTTTACAAGAAATGAGTTTGAAAATAACTATAAAGATATAGGAATAAAAACTTTTGGCGTGGGAGGGTGGTAAGTTATTAGTCAACAAATGTGTAGTGGTGATATGTCTATGGAAGCTTACGTTTCATTCATACTTTTTTTTCCTCCTGTCTTTGGAACGGAAAATGTTTAAGCAGTCAGTGTTAGTTAGGTACCAATGGTCATCGGAGAATTTGCCATGTAGTTGTGTTCAAAACATAGGAAGAAGGAAGTGAATGACGCACTTTAATCAACTAGCACGGAGGCCTATTAGTTCTGTCACAGCAGCGGATTTTGGAGACATGACGCGTATATATTCTGCCCGGAGGAACAAATGTTTGCGTTTACATACCCTTCAGTCGTCACCAAGTCTATTAGGGCCAGTAATCATTATACCTTACTTGGTGGGCCGACACTTGACATTGTGCTCCCCGGGAACCCATTTTATTCGTAAAGGCCTTTATTTACTTCTAGTAAAATCCTCAGCACAATCACTCGTGCACAGCATCTAACAGTACTACAAGCATCCATTTTTTCTCACTACCAACATCATAACCTAAAATTCTCCAGATATGAAATTTAATTTATAAAAAAATTTGTTTTCCTAACACGAGATTAGACTATGAGTAGGTCAAAATTTCAGCTTGAGGCATACAAAGTGTAATCCGCGTAATGTTTTCAAGCATCCAGTATGTTACAAGCCGCTGAATTGCTTACAGGCTTTTACAAATTAACCTGGAGATTGAGCAAACCTAGTCACGTGATTAACCCAATCTCAAGCTGATATAATATAACAAGTTGACTAATGCCTATTTGCTGTGCTACCATCTTATGCATAGATAATAGCTCGTGTTGACCTTTCTACAGATAACCGCTAAGAAAGAAACTGTTTTATAATATGACAAATGTTTTCGTTGTAGTATGCTTGATAGAAATTGAATTATTTACTGTTAAATGCTCGTCATTGCTCATTGCTTATTAGATACGTTTTTGATGCGACTGAATATATTGTCATAGGCTCAGGTTAACAATGACTTTTAGTTATTTCACATGTTGATTAACTTCTTGCCTTGTACAATAGTAGGCTACGTACATGGAATTTATATTGCATGACGAATAGTAATTAAAATGGCTTATGAATGTTTCAATACTTTGAATACAATTTTAAAGAATATAATATATAATAGTATAAAATTGGAAAGAGGAAGTCAATTTAAAATACTTAAAGAAAATATTACGAAATAAAAAAGTAAGGATTTTGGAATCCAAGCAAACTTTCCCTCTTAATCCTGAACAATAACATAAATAAATATATTTATGTTTTACGATGTATTCTTTACTAATGCAGATACATTACTTTTATATTCACTAAACAACTAGTATCTATAAAAAAAACTCTATACGTTATTACCTAAAAATATAGACTAAATGTTTTGTTTTTGAAGCTGCTTGGTTCGTAGAGTAGCATTCATTATGTCCACAGGCTTGGACTTCAAATAATAGCTCAGTATTAAATACCGCCTCTACTTTCCTGTGCTTAGTGGGACCATTAACTTCAGTAACAACTTAAGCATTCTAATAATGCAAATGTTAATTGCAAATTCTCTCGGATGTACCATATGGAAGCGGGAGTTATTTGCTATTCGCAAGTGTGAGTCACAGAATTCACCATGCCTGTAGCTGTATTCTGTAAAACGTTAGCTGTGAGATACCGATCACTAAGAGTTGTTAACATGAACATTCGTTACCAGTTCGGAAATGCGGTTCTGTAACGACCAAGTTTTTTTTTTTTTTTTTTTAATTTCTGTATCTTGCCGGAAATCGTAGCTAAGCAATGAAGCAACATTTAATGTAAAATAGGCTACTCGTTATCTTATCGAGAGGTACCAGACCTGTCGCTGATGTGTTAGATCGTGCCATATTGCTAACGTCCGTTACATATTTAAATATAGGCCTATGTATAAAAACTTAAAGTAAAAAATTATTTGAAGCTAAATTTACAAAAAGCAATTGAACTAGAACATCTAACTTTAAGTAGGCCCTAATTACTTTGGCACACCACGTCTTTGAACTGCAACAATATGGCCGTTGTCCGATATTTGCATATCCTCATAATTTGAAACCTCAGAAAATGACTGAAAAAACATGCAGTTCACGTATTTTAGATTAGCACTACAACTTCGCAAAGAATTTTCAATGAATCGGAATGCAAATTTATCTCACAGTAATATAATATTCTACACAATGTAACCCGTTTCTGAACGTTAGTTGTTGTTCTCAATATGTACAGTTCTAACTCGCCTCCTCTGTTATGGCGTGGAGGTAGAGTCCGGCTGCTTGGCTTAGCGGTTAGAGCTCCTGGTCGTTGGGCCAAGGGTCCCGTGTTCTATTTACGGCCGGGGAAGTAAAATTGTCAACTCCCTCCTCGGGTTCAAGACTGGGTGTTAGTGTTCGTTTGGATGGGACATAAAAATTGGTCATTTATATTTGTCACAAACTGAAAACCTCAGGTCTCATGAGTTACTTTTGTAAAGGGGGAATGTTAGTAAAACTAAATTTAATAAAAAAAAAAATAAAAAGTTGGTAGGCTAAGATGTTAATCTGTAAATGTAATAGTATGAAGCAGTAGTTACTTTGGATCAGTTTCAACACCAACCACCTGAAAATATTTTTGATTTATTTTAAATGTACCATGTGTATTCGCACAACAAATTACAAATATTTGATGCAAATAATTGTCAATAACTCATTGCGAAAAAACATATATTTTAATGAAAATTGTGTGTACGCGGAGCAACAGAAAAGTGAAAAGGAGTTTAATGGTAGGTTTGTTATTTTTTTTAAATAAAAAATACTAAGTAGCCCTACATATCATTTGTTTGTTTTTGATGCACTCTCCAGAGGGCTGTTTACTTTAAATAAATACAATTCCCAACGTCAGAGGCTGCACCGAAATATAACATTTATTGGTTTTAAGTGTTCGGAATATTTAATACACAGAACCAAATTTATTAAAATTTTACACAAAATAGTACGTATTATAATGCTAACATATTATATGGGCTAAATATTTATATTAAAAATATGAGACTGTTCGGTTTTGAGCACGATAAATGTTTAGCAAAGCTCGACGCCTTAACCTAATACGTTACGACGACTACTTACAATATGTGTATGTATAACATGTAGGCATAGGCTATATGACAAAGAAGTAAAGGATACCTTTTTATCTACTTATATTGACATTTTTGTGGTACCCTTTGTTTGTATTTTAATGACGCAGTAGTTTCAATTTAAAATGTTTCACAAAATTCTGTGATTACCGTATAGATACAGATAAATATTTCTTAACGTGAATACATATAGATAAAGAGAAAATGACGAAAGGGCTGCGTGTTTAATTTTTGTGCATTTCTAAATTGTTTTATTCTATTAATTACTTAAACAGGTGTGGAAGTTTAACACAGTTTCTTTATTTCTTTACAAATGACTCCGTTTCTTGGTATATCTATATCAGTGTTCCGCCTCTCACATGTTCATGTTTCGTTGGCAGCATTTGGTCAGTTATGAGCCCTATGCAGCAGACCAATGAACATTGCCGTAGCGTGGTAGGAACACTTTTTGTAAGAAATACTACCATAGGTCTACGTGTGTGCGATATCTTTATCTACTGAAAGAAAACATATTCAAAACTTTGCTTCACTACTTTCGTTTTCTAGATACAGCTTCTACCAAAAGTTTAAGGACCAATCATATTTAACGAACATATCTGTTTGGTCTTATAATCAATCTTTCGGGATATGATTATTAATAACACAGGAATAGCTAACTGTATATGGATATGTTCATGGTTCCAAAAAAAAAAATTAAAATACGACAGTTTGTTCTGAAGTTATCTCTTTTTTTAAATAGAAAACCATTTTATACACTTTAATGTTTTCCGGGAGATGTAAATAATGCAAACAATGGAATACGTTTATAAATGTTTTCTTGCAAAAAAAAACCAGGAATAATTATAACCAAGAATAAGAATCTAGTTTTATTCTACTAAGAATTAATGCAACATTTATCACTTAAAAATAATTATAATAGGCCTACTGTCACAAAATTTGGCAAACGGACAATCTTTGGCAATGACTAATAACTTCCTGTCAGACGGAACGCGTTACTATAGTTGGAGTGGTTTCACGTTGTATTGTACAAGTGCATGAATACGGTTTTAACAGTTTATTAATTTTTATAAAAAATTGCAAATCTGAAACGCCAGAATGCAGAAAAGGAATTCCAAAGTCATAATTTCTAACAATTATGAGTGTCAGATTTGTAGTAGTTTTCATACCTAAATAGCAGTGGTGCCTCTACAGCCACTGCCACGCTGATGTACAGGTGCTCATTACTGAGTGGTCACAAAAGATCCAGTAGCCGGCAAATAAATCATGGTAGTTGGTCTACGGCGCATTCATCAAAAGTATACAGTTCCGACTATCTGCAGCCCCACCTGGCAACAACCCACGAGCCGCCACTGCTAACTAGATGGGAGTTAGTGTTATAATTTTTTACTTTTAGTAACTGATAGGCATTTCATACGTTAAGCTCGTTATTATGCGATCAGCATTACTTCCAGTCCAAAAAATAATTCAACCTCATCATCAGGCAACAAAGCTATAAGGAAATGACTACAGCAAATCATATAAATTGAAATTCAAAAAAGTTAATAAATTAAGATTGGCACACTATCTATTGTGATCTCTGAAAAGTTACAAAACTTCTTGAGCATTCGAATAGGAAAACCAAGACGCATTGCTCGTGTGCTTTTCTGTAGTAGAATGACATAGATCTATAAACATGTCTAAGTACTTCGAGAACCGCGCAGCATGTACCAGCACAAGCAGCCTACCAGGGATTTTTGCTCAAAGTTTAGAAAGAAAACTTAGAGCAATGCTGAACAATGAAACGTCGTTTACTGCTAGGCTAAGTGCGTAACGACTTTTTGTCAAACGCCTGTTGGCATATGTTTGCGGGATTTGCAAATTGATACAAACTTTTGAACCAAAAAAAAAAAATTTGATTTCCTTGAAAGTTTGTTTAAATGATTGATTTGTAGAAAGTATAATTTAAATTGTAGGTCATATAGCCTAAGCACATAAGACATAAATATTAATTTTACCACAATAGTGTGAAGGTATGTTAGCTAACCTCGAGAGGTATACAGCATGCACTGCTTTGATTTGATAAATGTCTCGTAGATGTATTACGTAATATTACTTGATATGCATGGAACATTATAGACCCTACGTATAAATTGGCCTAGTTTGGCACGTTTTTGCGATCGGTTTGCTGCATAGTTAGGGCCTAGACGTATTAATTTTTGCTTAATCAGTTTTAGGTGTGCTCGCACACTGTAACATGAACAAACAAATTTCATGACGCTTACTTAAGTCTATTACTATTAAATATTGTCTTAGATTTTAAATGAAAATAGGCCTACCATAAAGTGCCTAATTTGGAGGTTGCTTTGCACCACACATGTTTGCTGTAAGTAAAGTTTTGCAGAAACAAAAAATGTAGAAGTCTTAACCTTTCTCAGCTTTAGACTAATAGCCTAATAAACAGCACTTTAGAGTAATAGGTGTTTTGTAATACAAGTAAACATTTTTCAAACAAACACGTCCTTGTCCAAAAGATATTCAGGCAAGTTTTCTCAAGCTTAAAGTGACGAAAACATTTTTGTGACATATATGCCCTAGGCTTAAATTTTCCTCCAGATATTACCACAATAACAAACACGTTTTATGTACATATTTTTTTACATAATTTACTATGTTGATAGTAATATCCATAGGTGTATATGAAAAAAAGTTAGTGGATATAGTAAACTGTAATTTCAGGTATGTTTGTGTTTTAACCCTAGTTAAAAAAAAAACCAAATTTTTACATGTCGCACGAAAATAATAATAATAATAATGGCTTCCACAAAGAAATTTTAAATATATTTTGTATTTGTATATCGGATAGCATATTGCTGTTATCTAACTATTGTGTGGGAAACATATTCTCCATCATCATCTGCTAACGAACTGTAGTTTTCAGACGTGACGCGCAGCGGCCGACGTACGGAGATAGAATACTCGGGGGTTAATAAACGACTAGGACGGTGGGGAAGTACTACTAGTTGGGCGGGAGGCGGCTCCGAGACGCAGATCGCACGTTGGTCCGAACGGGCCCGGATGTGCGGCAGCGTGGGTGCTCCAGCGCCATTGGCTTGCCCTCTCGGGATGAGGGAAGGCGTGGATGTTAATTGGCTGCGTGGGAGGGTTTCCCGATGCCCGACGGGGGAAGGGGTCCCCGTGTGGCTCGCGCTCCTTCGCATCGTCGTCGGACTCTGTGACACGTTGCTAGGCACGAGCGGCCATGGATTTACTAGAGGAAGACACCTGATGAAACGTCGCCAGTCCTGCCGCCAGACCTGCGACGGAAATCAGGACCTTCTAAGGTAACCGCTCTTTCGTCAACCATGGACTGACAGTAGGCCTGCTTCAAACTTCAAACTTAATCACACGAACAAGCCTTCCAACTGTACAATTTTAATTCGTACCGTATCTAAACAACGCGTACTTATATATGCAAACAACAGAATATACAAAAATCTCGACGACTACCAAACTTTATGATCATTTTGACTCTGTATATTCTTCGCCAAAGTTAAACACTTTTAAACGAGAAACAAGCCTTATAAATATGTTGAAACAGAAGAAACATTCAGGTGATTATTATGTTAGTTAACTCATTACCCTCTAATTATAAGCAGTAGGCCTAAGCGGATAATCTGAAAGCTTCGGTCCATTTATAAAACTGAGCAACGTCTTTGAACACTGGACGCAGTTGTTTAATGCTACGCTTCTTTGCGTGTTCGCAGTTACATATTAATTCAATCAGATCAGTTTGAAATGTTTTTTATGTAATTGACTGCAACGTACAAACATTGATTAGGCCCTATGCCTGACATGCTTACAGAAAATTATTATTAGGCTTAAGATCCCAAATTGTAGTGGTTAACGACTTCCCAAATAATTTACATGTAGTAATGTGCCAATATTTTTGAGAATAGCATGCTTTACAAATAGCCTACTATTTTAAGTTTTATAGTAACACTCAAAACTTATTCGTTGACAAAAAATTGGGCCTGATAATTTTTTATCACCAATTTACCAATATTCATGAATAAAAATACTTTACTTAAATTTTCCCACAATTTTGTTTGCTTTTTTGAGTAGGTCACTTGATCGACCCAATGAAAAATTATATAGACCCTAAATTAATAACATTTTCAATATTAAAATTAATAGAAACATTTTTATGAAAATATTTTTGGACATTAAAACCCATTTCGCTTACTCTATCGTCTCAAGGATTCACATTAACGTTTTTGCAGTGAAAAATTTCTCCCCATCAATATTGTTTTCTGTTGTATTAACCAAATGTAATATGTTGAGAAGGCCTTGTTTGACATACTAGAAAACCAATGCAGATTATTTATAGTCCAGTCTGTATTTGGGCGTACGTATCGTTGATACGCTACACCTCTAAACACGGGTTGGTTTACTTTCACAATATAAGGTCTGTGTTTCAATACACGTTTTTAGCTTAAGTTACTAACTGTTCATGTCACTGAGTAAAACGAAAAAAAAAAAAAAAAAAAAAAAAACATTTGGTAGTTAAGAACTTATTTTTGGCGTGTAACGTAAGTTATAGTGCTGTATTTTAATTTTAATTACAAAATAAACACTATGCTGCTTTGCCATGAAAAAAAAAAAAACAAGAATATCGGTTACTGCAATAATAATAATATATTTGTTTTTCTGATTTTTTAAAATCCGTTAGTGGTTACGTGTATTACATGACCGAGGAATTTCTCCACTGAGCCCAGTAAGCAGTGTTATTGAATACTTACGTGTGTGTCTACATTACGCTACATTAAGGCAGTTCACATGGCGAAAATTCACAATTTTATATTTTCACGAGATAGTGTTCATTTTACAGACGTTACTTGTGACTATATTTACCACCAGCAAAAATTTTTCTAGATTTCACAGTTTTCCCATAGCGGCATGTCAAAGTCATAATTTGCTAGTCACGGGAACATAGGTTTAAGAAAACCAAGTAACTTACGTGAATTAAATAATTTGCACTGAAATTGTATGTTATGGGCAATGTGCTAAATTACTTTAGAACACACAACAATGTCTTTTTGTCTTTTTTAAAATTGCCACAGACAAAGTAAATTGCAATCATTTTAAATTTTCTTAAAATACAAAGGAATTTCATGTGTGTTTTTAAATCTTTTAGCATAAGGCCCATAATAACTAATTTTAGTGCAAATTATTTCATTACAGTAAGTCATTGGGTTTTTGTTATTCCTATGTTCCCGTAACTTGTAAATTTTGGCTTTGGAGTGTCGCTGTGGGAATATTATGAGAGCTAAAATAAAGGTTGTAAGGGTAAAACGTAGTCACCAGTGACGTCTACCAAACGAATTTTATGCTACGTAAATATAGAATTATGCGTTTTTGCCACGTAGACATCCTTAAGTTATCCCAACGATTATATTACATGTTCAACGAATAAAGAAAATAATTAGTCAGATTCAGGACACCTACAATCTGCCACGTTACTTTCTTATATAATATGATGACGGACCCGTGAACAAGTGCAATTTTCTTACTGGTAGCAAGCGTTCTTAAAATAAACACGACCAATATTTTCTGGTCGTGTAGCCATTTGTGCGCTGACTGCAGGAGCGAGTGAAGTTTCAACGACGTTGGCCGCTCAGCCTTACATTCAAATATGTACAACTGGTCGCAAGGAATCATGCCACCAGGTATGAACGTTCACTTTTAAAATTGATAATATGCCTAGTTATAAATAATAGTAACACTTGCATGTTTTGTAAACATACTTTTCAATAATCTCATTACCAACACTTTGGCTGTAGAAAATATAGCTGTAGGAGAACTAATGTAATTATTACAAATGTCCATCGGATAACTACTGCCTGGATTCTAGCTTGACAGTAGTAAAACGTAGATTGTTAATTTACGTAGTTTCCAATCAGGTCTAAAACACGATCCTTATTAACAGGTAACCCATAACACCCGTATCAAGAAATATTTTATATTACCGTTGTAATAGGCGCAAAATGTTACAACACAGTATTTACGAGCTGTACCTACATAATGTAACCTATGTTATCGAGTGAGCAAATAAAACATGCGTTCACAAACGTCAGTGTACAGCATTTACCGCACAGGGGAATTCCGCACAGGGGAATTTCGCCATGCTAAACCAATTTCACACGAATATGTTAAAAATGTGTTTTATTTAGATAAGTGTTTTTTCATATTTTTTATATTAAATTAGATTCATTAAAAATAATGTTACGA
The DNA here is from genome assembly GCA_003012365.1 of Medauroidea extradentata. Lineage (NCBI taxonomy): Eukaryota > Metazoa > Arthropoda > Insecta > Phasmatodea > Phasmatidae > Medauroidea > Medauroidea extradentata. The sequence goes on from PNEQ01098567.1 coordinate 68,863, forward strand.
GATGTAACAATATGAGTTAACGCAGAACATTTAACAAGCATATCTATGAAGGCTATAATAGGGGATTTGAAGTGTAAATATTATTTTAACTTATTATATTTGGGGTTCTGATATAGACTTACTAATGCAAGTCGATTATGAAACTAAACACATTTTTTTTGTCTTGCAAAATAAACATACGCGTAGTTGCTGGAGCACGAATTATGCCGCCCTGTACGAAATTCTTGGACAATAAATACAGTTTACTATATTAGAATACTTAAAACATTTATTTCGAAACTCTTTTACTTCCATATGATATGATTTCTTAACACTAATTTCCTGTTATAAAATACCAAGCCACTTTTTATTCCTAAGCAAAATTTCTTTGTTTTCACAAAGTCTTTACAAGAAAACAGAAAAAAAAAGTTTTCTGATAACTGCAAAATATTTGGTTAGTGTTGATTGACCTTACCAAAACGTTTTGGTGTTCACGGCAATAACATTAGGCTGTCACCACTAAATATTCAGGCCGCCAGAAATAATATTCTGTTTGCTACAAATTAATTTGACAGTAATAATTCTCTACAATTAATTTGTTAAGTGATTGCCTATTTGTCATTCACATTTTGAGATAAACGCGTCCCAGATAAAGTAGACCAACAATCGAAGTTAGTAACTTAATTATAAAATTAAAATCATTTTAAATGTATTAGATCCGCTGTGAATAATCTAAATGATAATATTTTCTTTGTTATAATAAATGTTGATAAAATTTTTCCACGTTTGTACACAACGTAAAATAGAATATTCTTAAATTATATTCAGTGTTTTCTATGCACGAATCTACTTTAAAATACGTAGGCCTACACCTGCGTAAAGATCAATATGTTATGGCTCCATGAAAATGTGGGAATTTTTGCATGCCTAATGTTAAGTTCGCTACTAAAGTAATTTTGAGTATAACTTGCGCATATTAACATGCGTTTTTCTTATTTTTTTTTTTACATTTAGGACTTAAGCTACAGTTGGAATGTTAATTAACTATTTACTGTAATCATACACATGGCTGTGTGTTAGTCAAATTATCAAATGGTAGATCTATTTTTCTATGTGTAACTGAACTTTGAAACTGGATTGCACGAGAAGTTTCACGAAAGTAATAACCATCTTTAAAGTACTTTTAACAATTGTTAGTAATTGGAAGGGAGAGCTACTACAAAGTGGTTTGTTTTACATGCACACTGACATACCCCTACTGTTCCAAATTTGATATCATGGAGTAGTGGGACACCTGTGCTGCTCGCGTGGCAATAGGCTATAATTTCACGAGCAAGGATGTCAGGTCGGTTTGAAGTGCATCGTATGAAAGCATGGCACGAGAAATGGCGGTATCACATTTTGCAGCAAAATTCGAGCTGGGAAAAAAACCACGCATTCGACCTATTGTCAAAAAGTAACAAAAATGTCCCCAACAACAAAGTTGTTCGACGTGATGGAATAAATAGGGAATATATCAAACACTGAATAAAAAGAAACATTCAGCAACCTGGTATATAAATAATTCGTGAGTAATTTGCAGATATAGGCTATAGGTGGAATATGCTAATATTAATTTTAGCAAACTTTTGAAAACAACATTCATTAATGTTTCCGGTCTTGGGAGACAAGTTTGTTGGTTCTGACTGTGTAAACACTTTATAGACCCATTATTTAGCTAAATGTAATCCCACAATAATATACACATAAATCACTGGTTTAATGGAATAAGTTGGCAAATCTGTTTCGTAATTGTGCTCTTTAACTTCATAGCCCTATAATCTTCCAGGACTGTCTTGATTGCATTACACTTCAGGAATCAGTCTAAATTTTGCGGACATTGATACACGGAAAAATATGGACAACATTTTGAAATTTGTTCCGGTTGCGAGACAAGATCGATGTTATCTCTAGTTTAATTCTTGCAGAAAGAACTTAAACGCATCACTGATTCAGTACATTGAATTATTGTGATACCATACTTCAAATTATTTATGGAGAACAGTCGCATAACGCTTTTAAACTCTGTAAGATCCTCTTCAAACAATTCTTGCAAAAACATTGCGGAACCTCCATTCTGGCCTCCGAAGTCTCCATGGCCTTGTCCATAATCATTTCGCCTTGCTAGCTTCTTCTTCGCCTGTCTCTATAAGTTCATCACACATAACATGAGACAGTGACCTTATTTTTTCATGAGAAATGTTCGTTTTTCAGACATTTTGTTGGCAAGATTGCAACAACTCACCCATAAATCCTCTACTGACCTACTAGCAGCTAGTCACTCAACACTATAAACTGTCCTGGCAGAGCTACTAAATAAGTCGAGTAGCTGAGTTATAGGCCGGTAATCCTAATCGTTTTTATACGTGTTTAGGTTCAGGACATTAATTATTCGTGACTAATCTGTGACATTTCCTTGTCCTAATATAACAACGCATGCGCAGTAGGCTTAGCCCTACACAAGCTACACACGTTACAACGTATTTTACCGCTGCTGGACGAATACCGTTTTCAATAATAAAAGAGAAAATAAAAAAACAGTCCAACCATACAGAAAATGAAACTTTGTGGCAGCAGGAATACTAAATAATAACTCACAAGCTTTTTAAAAGCCCAAATAGTCCCAAATAATTTGTGATTTTCAAAGCATTGCAGTATACGTATAATTTTTCGGCCGATGATGCGTAAAAAATTTGGTTGCTCAGACGCTAAGGTCGGACCGGCTATTATTTAATTTGGGTTCAAATACAGGTCACTCCGATTCTTTTACTTCTTTACATTATGTAGCACAATAAGCTAAATGAAATTAATGTTTATTTCCATAAATATAGTCGATAAGCAATAAAATAACTCAAAAATAAAATAAGTTGACGTGAATAATGAATCATTATTGATGAACAGAAAATTTTTCCCCTGAAAATTGCAGTCAATATTTAGGAAAACCACAACTAGTGTACGGAATTGAATACCTTGGCATTTTTGTTCTTAATGCTCCAAAATCGAAAGAATATTGGACGTATGATCACTAGGCATCTTTTGTAAACCGACCTACTTAGAAAATTTGCAAATGCAATTGTTATACACTGTTGATTTAAACACACATTTATGAGATAAGATAAGTTTAACTTACCTTCAGAAGTTTTGACTATGTTGTTATTTACAAATATTCAAATATTTTTTAAAATTAATTTCCGAAACAAAATTTTCACTAGTAAAATAATACAAATTTAATTTATATTTTTTACGTAAAGATCTCTTTGTATTTAATCTGCGATGTGCCATGTTAAATAAAAGTTTCAGAAATAATTAAATATGTTCACAATATATTCACCTAGAAAATATTAATAATGCTGTAACGGGATATTTTCAAATCAGCTAGCGTGCTATAAATATCCCCCTACAGTACTTAAGCTTTCAAATTAGCAAAAATATCTCCATTCTCATACCATAATTAAACATTTAGTTAAATAAATGAAAATAAATTACAGATTCGTAAAATTATAATTCAAAAAGCTGTTCGCACGACAGAAATCCTGTTCGCTGGTTCAGTGGCTTGTGCATAGAGATGATAGGATATTTAACAGGCGTGCCAATGCCGCTCTCAACGTAATCAGTTTTTTCGGCCCTTTGTCGAGAGGAAAATCTCAATGGTAAGTGACCACATTAAAAATTATAGTTTTATTTTTAATGTAAACACACTTGTTCACTAATCTGCGAATGATATGGGCATCGAGAAAGTACAAGATTAACTAATAAAACTACTTTCCTCAATTTGGTGCAAATAAACCAAAAAAATTCACATTGATCATGTAGATACAAACATTCCAAAACACACACATGGACAAGGAAAAGAAGGCTTAAAGAAAAGAAAAAACCCTCCGTTTCCTTGCATACGTGTGCACGTCATTAATGTGGTTGTCTGCTCAGGGTGCCGAGAGATGTTCTGAACTTCGGCCGTTATTAGATTATTCTAAAACTACTCAACATATAGAAGTGACCCTCACTTAGGAATATCATTCAAATAACATTTCACGTGTGCATACTAATTTGAGGTTCACCAATAATCATGAAAGCACATTTTCAAGCGGCAAAAAAGGTTAAAATGGGTGTATTCGAGGTACTTTAAAGCATTAAAACCTTATTAGTGACTTTCGCGTAGAATCAGAAGCCATGGTGAGGCATTATGAGCGTGGTGTTTTGTTCTTACCGCTCCCACATTTCAAGGCCTCTAACGTACAAAATACGTTCACTCAGACAGTCACTTCAAAAAGTAAACTTATTTTTTTTTTTAACTTTACACAAGATACTGTAATTTTATTTCTCTTACTTAAATTTCGAAAGTTATATTAAGCAATTTTTATTGTATATTACTATAGTAATATAACGTATACGTTTGTGATTACTTCAAGTTGAAAACAAATTACAATGTAATACGTTTAGTTTCATACGTAAAAAATAAATGTGTTTTCGTTAGTTAAATAGCTATTTAAAATATATGCTACTTGTTCTACATAAAAGCACTGCCCAGCGTCGCCTTCATTTGTTTATTGCCTCACACGGGACAGCAAACAATAAGCAGTGACTTAGAGCCTATTACTTTTACATTTAACTTAACATTTCCGTTACTTAAAGTATTTTCTCAATAAACAATTCAAAAGTAAAGTTAAAGTAACGGCTGTTGAAAACGATTTGAGAATCTGTTTTTGAAACGAAATTATTGCGATATAGGGCTAAATGTTTATATATTTGCCATAAGACGTAGATATTGTAAAAATAAGCTCAGTTATTTAAATATTCTCCAATTTTGATAATATTTTGCAGAACACAATCCATCTATTTACGAAACTTATAGTTACATATATTCGGAAAACCTCTCAAAAGCTATTTGCAAGGTTTTCCCGAATATATTTGAGATATTATACGTGTTACATTTTTCATGAAATCAAAGTACTGGAGAATAAAACGATGCTCAGAAATAACGACTTTTCATCATATCATACATAATCAGCTCTTCTTTGCTAACAGCCATCTTGACTTTGACTTTAGGTATTCAGTTCATCGAAAAAGTAAAGTCAAGGCTGCTTGACTTTACGTTTGGCGGCGCCATTGCGTACGACCCCATAGGAAGCCATGTATTGAAAGCTATCGTAAAGTCAAAATCTAAAGAATTCAATTGTGTAGAGACCTTTATCCGATACCATTTCAGGACGTTTAGGAATAAAGTCGCGCGTTAGGTATCGGCCGTTGCTTTTCTAGCGCCTGAGATGGTAGCACTTACGTAGAACCCCGTGTTTAGGAATACTAGAATAAGAATTAGAAATCAGTCGCTGTACCTTTTCCGCCACATTTCACTTAAATCTTTAGAGAATTTTTGCTCTTCCGCCTCACCCTGATAAGATCTACATTGTTTTTGGCGCCAATAGTTCGAACTTCGAGACTCCTTCTTAAAAATTTGTCATTTTTTTACTTACATTATTAATAATTTTAAAAAATAGTTTACTAGGCCTATCAATGATTGTGTTAACTACAATTTCAACGCAAATGCTTTCCATTTGTTTTGGCAGTAACGGTGTATTTAATAAGAGGCGCCTTGGAACCCTGAGCCACAAATTTACGCCATAATATATTACATCAGTTTAAAAAATACTGTGTGATGCCTAACAGTAATTTTCTCTTAAATGTAAACATGTTACATGAAATCGGTCAAATTTAGACATTTATTTTGATTCTAGCTTCCTAAATTTCTCATTGTCAAATACATCACAATAAAAATATTTTTTTTCTTCAGTTGATAATTTGCCAAAACAACTATTGAAGCACTTGATTACTAAAACAATCACAAAAACCTCTAATAAAGTAAAGAATAATAAAACCTAGCGTACAAAATAACAAATTCGGTAATTCAATACAGGCACTGAAGAAAGCTATGCGTAATGCTGTGATGAGCGCACGCTGTTTAAGTGCTAGTTCCTCAAAAAGTGGTATCTGCAAATGGGAAGAACAGTTTCTGAGGAATTTCACGTTTTGGTGGGGGTTAGACACATTTCCCTTATGACGTTGGGGCTCAAAATGTCTCTGTTCTACGTTGGAGAGAGTCAACGGCAATGGTTGGTTTCGGCGAGAGCTGACTTGAGTATCGGGGCTTAGAAGATACAACCGACCAGATCCGTGAAAAAATAGGTGCCATGAAATTGGTTATATTCGGATAACTTTCAGAAAATACCCAAAAAGCTAGGTTAACCTGTTAAAAGTTTTACAGTACATGAGATTAAAAAAATATATAGGTAATATTTGATTCCACCATTATTGTATTTACATAGTAAAATACACGAAACAGCATTCAATAATTCGTTGCCAACCACACGAGGAATGAGGCAACTATTGTTCAAGTTAATGTAGTGACGGTGATTTATTTTCATTGGTTGAATTTTTAGTTCTCACTTTATCCTGAACGTTAATACGTAAATTTTCAAGCGCGCTATATATAAAAATACATATAATATATAAATATAAAATACAAATAAATATAAAAAAACTGAAAAGATAGAAAGGTGCGGTTTGCGTCACAATGTTCATACACACCAGAAGTTTTAGAACTCATTTAGCAAAGTCCAATGTGAGCAGCATCTGTAGCACGCAGGATATATATGCGATATTACAGTTCCGCCCAGGTCCGGCCTAGCAAGACTGCATTAATCTGTTCAATTGCTGCTGCTATGCGTACTCGCAGTTCCTGCAGGTCCCGCAATAGAGTATGGTAGACCACATCCTTCATAAAGCCCCATAAGAAAAAAAAACAGTGGAGTGATGTCTGGAGACCTTGGGGGCCAGAGAATGGGTCCTCCTCTACCAACCCAGCGACCTGGAAATTTGTTGTCCAAAGCAGCCTTGACGACCAAGCCCCAGTGAGGAGGAGCACCATCCTGCTGCAGCACGATGTCAGGTTGCAGATCTTCGATCTGTGGAAATGCAAACTTTTCCAACATGTCCAGGTAAACAGCCGAGGTTATTGTGGCTTCTGCAAAGAAAAAAGGCCCTATCATATGATCATGTAACAGACCACACCAGACGTTCACCTTTGGACAGTCCCGTACCATTTCCATGCTAAAGTGAGGGTTCTCAGAGCCCCATATCCTCACATTGTGGTGGTTTACCTTCCTGGACACACGAAAACAAGCTTCGTCCGTGAACATCACTTTTTTTAGAAAGTCTGGGTCGTCATCAATGAGACTCAAAATGTCAACTGCAAATGATTTGCGTTTTGGCCTGTCATCAGTTTGAAGAGCATGTAGCAGTTGCACCTTGTAGGCATGCAGCTTCAGTCTCTTGTGCAGCACCCTGTGCACCATGGTTGTTGGTAGCTGCGACTGTCGAGAAGCACAACGGATTGATTTAGAGAGACTCTGGATGAATCCCTATTGCACCCGTTCCACATATGCATCACTGGTGCTTGGTCGTCCTGAACTCGTCACCTTCAAGACACTTCCAGTTTCCTTGAACCTCCTGTACCACGCTCTGATAGTCGGACGTGATGGTGGCGTGTCTCTGTAATGTGTCCGGAAATTCCGCTGGACTTGGGTGTCGGATCTGGTTTCTATAAACCACTCGACACACCGTGCCGTCTGCTGGGGGGTTACAATTTTCGTCAATGACTAACCTGCACAAACAAACAAGAAATGAGACTTCAGGTGGTATGAACATTATGACGCAAACCGCATCTTTCTGTCTTTTTTAGTTCTTTTTATATTAGCAGTCAAAGTTGTAAAGATAATTTTTTAACAGCCTGTATATGTATGCATATATAAATAAAAAAATAATAAAATGCAGAATGTAATGCAAATGTTGAAAAAGCTTGCGGTTTCAGGTAACCAGACCTAAACGAAGAACAATAACTCTGGAAACCATCCTTCTATTCTTAAAAAGGTCGTTCAAACACCATGAAGGTTATGTTAATGTACTTGAGAGGTGGCGATAAATAAACATCTACTACGAATGGAACACTGACCTTTCGGTTCAGATTAAGATACGTACATAAGCACACACACTATTATTTCAAATACTAGGCCTTTACTCTAAAAATTATTTCTTAATGTTTAGCATTCCTTTAAAATTGAGGGAAGAAAATCACGCTGTCATAAAATTACTGCACAGTGATATGTCCATACCAGTTACTTGGAATCTTACAATTTATTCTTATCCAGTTAATTAGCAGGGTTGTAATTAATCGAGATGACATTGAGATACTCTGTGCTTCGGACTGAGATAGTAATAATGAATAAAATCAGGTTTAACAAATTATAGTAAACAGCATGTCCCTTTTGATATAAGTCAGATGTTTAAAAAGGTATCGCAATTTTAAACATTTCAATATCATCACAAGTCCCATCACGCTTTTACTCTCTTGCATTAAGTAGCAAGGTAGCTTATGTACGTTGACCAAAATACAAGTCCAGCTGCGTCGTCCACTTAAATAATGGAACATATATTACCGCATATGTGTGCAGTAAATTTACCTAAGTCGGTTATGAAGAAATTCCATTTTGGTAAATATAAAAAAAATATTATTATGTTTTTAATTTTAATGCCTACATCTTTCTCATGACACAATTAATGATTTTTTAAAAATATTATATAATTCTACAAAACATTTAATTATGAGGTATGTAGAATGTTCTAGGAGTATTTTTCGACAACGTTCACAAACATCATCCCGAAATTTCATAGTCGTTTATGTAAATTTATCTGTACGAGTTAGGGGATACTACCTTATATTTACCATATGCGTATTGTGTAAAACGGTTAGGGTACAGTAGAAGTCTGCATGTCTGACCTATCATTTGATAAAGTGAGTGAGAGATTTTGGCCAACGTTCAACATCGAGAAGTATGGAGCAGCACCGCAATGAAGGGGCGGGAGAAACGGTAGAGCCGCGAGAAACCCACCGACCAATGACATCTTTCGGCACGATTCTCACATGCGGAAATTCAGGGACCGAACCCGCCAGGAAACTAGCTCGGATCGCCTTGGTGGGAGGCGAATGGCCTGACCATTCGGTCATTGCGGTCCCCGTGGTATTTTATAAAGAAACTATGGGCGGAATTCATAGTGGCGACGCAAGCAATGCTTGAAATAAGTAGGCCTTACTTCTTATATTCATGCTTATGTATGGATTTTATTTCACAGTAGCAGAATAAGTATTTATTATTGTGAACGCTTCAAGCAATGGTTCATGAAGTATTACTTAAAATAAGTAGCGCTTAGTATGTATTTACAGTCACAAAATAAGTTCTACTTTTTCACACATATTTATAATCGAAGAAACAATTCACAATCATACAAACATTGCTTATTCACGTCTATAAGTAGAACTTCATCAAGTCTGCTCCCTTGGTGTCTTAAGAACTGATTTTGTGTGTAAGGAATTAGTTATGTAAGGGATTCCTTTCTTCACATTGATCATTTATTCCATACGTTTAGTGAAATTTTTTAGGTATTTGGATAAAATTAAAATGCCTAAAACGTATGTGAAACAAAACAAAAAAAAAAAAAAAGTGAGAAAAATAGCCGACAATCATAGCTACAAAACCTAACCTTATTTCTCAGACTTCTATTCAAATACTACTTTTATTGTTATTTGTGTCAGAAAGTATCTTTCAACATTGTTAAATGTAGGCCTAATGAGCAGCGCACGCAATAAAGCATGTAACTTCAATGTTTTCTTACACTGTAGTTATTAAGCGGACATTAGTGAAGAAATCGTGGTTAATACTGTAAACAGAAAACCGCGGCCCCTATTTATTTTACAAAAACTATCACAAAACCATGCTTCAAGCTCATTTGTTAAAACCATAACGGCATGACATGAGATGCAGTCAAGCAAATATTCAGTATACAAGATGAATCAGAAAGGCGTGTGTTAAATTTGCGTGGTTATAGCTCACAAAAAACTATGAGGAAAACCTGTTCTTATTTGTCCCAAAAGTGCATTTAGTAGGAGTAATGCTACCTTGAAAATATTTTTTTAAAATTACAAATTAATGCATATATGAAAAACTACTACATATTAAATAACGATACTCGGAGCACTGTATCAACAATGACTGTTCTTTACTTTCAGAAATTTACTTTGTTAATACAACCGGCCCATCAATGTTCAAATGCGGTACAAGGTCTTGTTTTGCTTTTAACTCTGGAACACGTCATTGCTATTCATGTTGTAAGAGCATTATATTTTAAGACAATAACAACCGAAATTTTAGGACGTACTTGTAAAAACCAGCGATATTATTATCTTCAATGAAGCAAACGAACATTTGATAACCTATATCTTTAAAAAAATATTTCCGCCAAGTACAACGTGTACATAGCAACAGCCTAACATAGTGGAAGCTTGCCTCCTTTCAATTTGACAAAAAGATAACCATAAGATCAGCACATTTAAATATTAGTTCACTTTGCACTTCATTCCAAACATTAGGTACATGTCCGCACAGCCTGGTTTTTGTAATGAGGTTATGTCAGCTGGTAAACAATGCACGTTCGGCAATAATTAATGACATTCATTAACTTCATTTCAAGAAAATTTATGTTCTTTCGCTGAATATCATCTGAAACGATATTAAGTAAAATATTTTTTTTCGAGAAGTATGCACGTTCTCATGTAAAACGTATTTTTCAGTGAGGTGATAGAGTCATGTGAATGTAATTCTTTATTTCATAGCTAGCAAACTGCATTCTGAACACATTAACTAACATGTTTTTGACGTCCCTGCTGTTATTTAGTTTTAAAAATAAATTAAAATAAAGGAAACATACTTTAAAGTACAACTGACATTCAAATGTAACCAAATATGTAATTGAACTGGATAACTGTTGTAAATAAAATAAAAGTTTAGTTGTTTCATGTCGGTACTGAAACTGTACCGATATTTATTTAATTACTTCGCGAAGTACAACTTGGCGTACGTAAACAGTCCTTGTGTAAGTATTGCTTCGTAAAGTAAAGATTTATTAATTCATTGCTGAAATAAGTAATGTTATTTTTCAACGATTCTTACAATGGGGGTAAATTGTAAACTAAAGAAGTATTTTGGACGTAGGCCGTTGAAAATAAATGAGGAACACCATCAGACTGGGTATGGGCACTTGAAACAAGGGGTTTATATAGTCTGCACCCTTTCTTCTGTCACAGCCAATAGGAAAGAACCATACCTGGTTGGCTGTGCAGGTGAGTCTGTTGTTATTGGCTAATGCTTTCTTGTGATGATGGTTGTGCCTTATTTTTTATTTGTTGAAGATTTCTTTTGAATTATTGGCAACCAAATATTTTTATGCTTTACTGGCTAAAAACATTTCTGCTACTAACTACGAATACCGATTCTTTGATTTTTTCGTTCAATTTTGTTTGTTTCTTGTGTCAGTGGAGTAGCATTTTCCAAGAATATTCTGTGTCAATTGTACCAGGCATATTCTGCTACTTTAGATTACTGAACTTTGCCCTTCATTGCATTATTTTTCTGTTCTTTTATGCTTGTAGAATTGTGAGAACTGTGGTTATCCCATACGTTCGTAGCCGCTCGGAAAAAAATAAGGTGATTGGGTAGTAAATATGGACTCCAAACAGCTGTCAAATCAAACAATTATATGAAAAACATTATTACAACAGTAAAACTAAAGCCAGACAAGTTAAAAACTCAGAACTATGTGTACTAGATCCCCTGTGAATGTGGCTGTGTATACACTCGATATACTGGCAGACCCTTTCTACACGTTTTATATGGAGAGAAAGTAGAGGTAAAGAATAATGCATAAACAGTGCTGATGTACAGAAACCCGTAATTAGTTTACGTAATCTCGTACGTATTATGAACAAAGACTTCTATTGACGATAAAAATAATTTAGTCCAGTGTAGGCCTACTTAAAAAACAAATATAGTAAATGGCAGCTTTCTTAGCAGCGGAAAATAGACGAATACCGTGAACAGGCCTATGAAAATAAAAGCACGTGGTGATATTTGTGTTTGGATGATTCGGACTGGTACAAACTGAAAGCAGAAATTGAGCAGATATTTGAATATATCTCACTATATCCGGAATCGTCTTATCAAAGCAACGTTGTCCTGAAATTTTTGTGACAATAAATTTCAACAATATCCAGAGCTCACGCAATTCCGATACCAAAGTGTAAATTTGTGTTTACGAAGAAAAGTTCAAATACTGCTCAAGTAATTGGTGGTAGAAGAAAAAATTATCAAAACTTTGCCTACTTAATGAAAAAAAAAATCATGCACATTAATAAACTACAACGAATAATTTCCAGTGCACAAAATATGTCACATAATGCACCTAAAACAACAGCAAGCGGCTAAGTAATCAGTGAAAAATCATTAAATAAGCTACTATTTATTGTATACCAATATATGTATTAATTAAATAATCACTTTTTAATTAAAATGCAATAAAAAATCACACACAAACCCATGTAAGAACAACAACAAGCAGCAGGGCATTTTTAATCAGTTGGTTGAACACTTTCCTGGTCAACTGAATCATTGTATACAATGGAACTCTCACGTTGTAATGCTTTTGCCAGAATAATTGTAAGGCGCAATATACGCAGCAATGCACCCTCAACCACAACCTTATTGCTAAAAATTATTATGTGACGGATTATAATGAACTATTTTCTGTACCAAGTCAGTTTAAATAAAAAAAAAATATTAACACCCTTAAAGTTAACAACTTATAGGCTATATATAAACATATTAAATGAAGGAACAGCATTGCAAAGTACAATATTTCTTTTGTTGGTCAAAACTAAATGACTGAAGTTCAATTAAAAAAAAACAGATTTAAACCGAAGCAAATTGATCGGGTGATTGAACAATTAACTTTTTGGCGAGTCGCGGTTATTTTAGTTAGCGCTGTATTACTTTTTCCCACAACCGGAAAATTGTATTGAATAATCTAAACTTATGATAAACACCAAACACGAAGCATAGAGCTTTATATAACTGTATTTAATTGATTGGACACACTCCATTGCGAAATAAATGACTGTCAAATAAATCTAAAGATAATGGAAAACATAAATAAGCTGAGTATATTTTAGTCAACAGATTGTTACAAGTTTTGCCTGGGAAAGGGGAAGATAAAAGCCAGAGATGGAAGGTAACAAGAGTTTATTAGAATACAGAACAAGGAAATACAGCAATACAGAAATAGAGGCGAGTGGAAGGGTTAGGGTAAGGCGAGACAGGAGATAGGTAAAGGATCGCTCTCCTTCCCTAAACCAACAGGAACTCACCGCTCGTGCCGC
>PNEQ01098568.1:0-82195 GCA_003012365.1 Medauroidea extradentata
CTTTTGGCAGTAAACCGACGATATATCATCTCACTAATCTCAGGTTTGGGGCACCAAATACGTTTCCGCGAAACCTTAACTCTCTGAAATTTTGTAATGTCAATAAAGTTAAAGTGAATATTTTGACAATATATAATTGAGGGCACCGTCACCAATGGTTGTGCACAGGGTAAACAGATGTTTCTCATTCGATTAACCTATTACCTTAGGTGTTTGTAACTACCCCACAACCTCAAATTGGCAGGGCTATAAATAAGGCCCAGGCGAAGTCGCTGTTAGTGGCAGGGACAAACTTAAGACTGCTTTTCGCGTGGACAGCTATAGCTACTTATCCTGCTGCAGAATTAGTTCAACTAGCCGCTTGGACATTCTAACACTTGATGACTGAAGTACCAATGTTGTGTACAAAGAGGTTTTTAAATTAAAGTAAATATTATCAGTTACGAATAATACTCGCTAGCAAAGCCGCGGGGGACTGCTAGTATTTTATAAATTAGTATTATCAAAATTTTATCTTAGCCAATGCATAGGATACATTCTTGGTAAACTGCTTGATATAAATATTAATGTAATCTTTCATTAATTTGTCATGCAGAATCATTGCAAGAGAATTATAGCCTATAATTTATAGGTTGAGATGATGGTATATCGCGAAAAAATGTCGTGCCAACATACCCTTGAAAACACTGTGGTTTCTTACAACATATATGATTGGATGATGTACAGTTTGACACAACCTAGTTGTCCGTAGATCAATAACAGGCATCACATATTACAATAGCTGGATTGTTATCGGCTCTGTCAAATAGGGTAACGGCTCCACGTACAGGTAAAAGCCAGTGAGCTTTTGGTAAGCTGAACGTACGTTGAAACACAGCGAACAGTCAAGATAAACCATCATCTCTAATTATGGGACAACTTTCAAGAATTATCTTGCAATGATTATGCGTGACAATGAAAGATTACAATATAATTTATGTCAAATAGTTTAGCAAGAATATATCCTATGATTTGTCGAAGAGAAAATTTTGATAATACAATTTGAATAAATGTCTCAAAAACTTAATATACAAGAAAATTGTTTAACACTCCCCCTTAAAATTGCAGCACTGTCATGTTTGCTAACGAAGTAGGAAAAAATATTTTCTACGAGTGCTATTTAATTCCGTATTAACGTCGAATTACCTGAAGATGTTATATCAAATTTCTAGAGTTATTTTGTGTTCTACGCTGTTTAAAAAATGAACACTGTCAGACCGACAAACAACAAATGTGTTTCTTGGATACAGGAGCTTGGTTAAAAAAATTCACACGTGATTTGTATTTCACTCTTTCTCAAAAATGAACCCGCAATTGAAAGTTCCTCTTAGCAAGCCGTGACTCGTAGTTAGATGACATTGTTGCTATAAAGCATGTTCGTGCTAGGGAATATTTTGCTAGACTGGATTTTTGTATTCAGGGCTGATTTCGTAAAAACTAAATTTTTTTCATGCTTTCTGTAGCCCTTTGCTTCAAAGTGCATTGTTGTTTAGAGTAAAATTAAAACACTCATTCTTCTTTACTGAATAAATTTGAAGAAATTATGGTTTCCAAAATTTAGTACACGAAGAAAATACTTTCCCCGCTACCATTCTAGCCAGGGTTTTCGGTCGCCGCATTGAACTGTATTATGCTGTTAAATTGACGATTACATCCTTTACGTTTCAGTACAGACATGGCGATTTAGCTAGTAATTAACAATTAGGTTGCAATCAGTCAGACAAATTATGATTATAAATATTCCCTGACTAATTGCGGTGTAGCTTTAAGTTAACAGTTAAACGCAATAACCTGAACTGTATCACAAAGTAAACAGAATTTGCGTTAAAGTCGCGGAGTTAACGGTGTTTTTATAAAAATTTCAAATAAGCGAAAAATATAATTATTCAGTATGGCAACAGAAACCGAACTTTAAGGGAGCCACCTACTACACGCATAAAATACGCTACTGTGTGTCCGTAAACAGGGTTTTTTTACGAACTATTCCACATGCGCCCATTGTGGCAACGTAATAAAATAAAGCACGCTTCGGACAACGTTGTAAGTCATTGTTAAGACACCATGCTCATTACTAGAAACCTGAAAAATTCGCGGGTCTATTGACGAGTAGGCTACATTCCAAGAATATATGTGAAATCGTGCAGACAGTAGTTGTTTATTAGCTGCTCGCTGACACAGTGAAATGGGCCTGTGTTCAGTTACAGTTTTATTATTGGTTCGGCTACTTCCAGGAAGTGTCGAGTAAGTCAACAGCCAATTGTGAACGTGATACAGACATATAGTTGCTGGTACTCTAGCTTGCGCATACAAGAAAACGCGAATTTTTCAGGTCTCTACAGTCATTACAAACACTGTTTCGAAGCACTCCAACATAGATAAAACCTGCCTTTTCAGACTGCCGTTCTTAAAAATATACTTGCCGGATGTATGTGAAACTCAGAGACGTATAGTAGGGAGCTGAGGAGAAGGCAAGGCAGAGCGGCAGGGTGGTGGTTGGGGCAAGGCTCAAGAATGCGGCTAGATGTAGCGGTAAGCTGAGGGCTATGTGGCCCCAACCACCACCCTGCCGCTCTGCCTTGCCTTCTCCTCAGCTCCAGACAATACACTGAACTCTACTACAGACGCTCCACCAATAAAATTATATGGCCTTCGCTTGAAGTCCCATAGTACAAATTAATCTGCGGGAATTCTGCACGCTAGTTCAGCGCTTGGTTCGTAATGGCGATGCGGCATTTGATGCGCCCTTCAAGGTCGACCTTACAGCTCCGTCGCTTTTGAGCATATGACGCGCGGCTATAGGCGACACCCTTAAGGACGTCCAAGTGGGGAAAAATCATAATTTTATATTTGAATGGAGTAGTGTTAGTTTTGTAGACGTTATTCGGGAGTACATTTTCATTTTACAAAAAAAAAAAAAAAAAAAAAAAAAGTAGATCGAGCAGTTTTCCCATAACGGCACTTTGAAGTCAAAATTGGCACCTTTCTTGTTATTATAAGCCACACAAACCAATGAACATAAATAAATTTTAAAAAATCACAATGAAACTACATGCCACGGGTTACTGCTTGATATGTTTTAAAATCAGACACAATATAATTTTGTATTTTAAAAAATTAATAAAATTTATAAATTTTTTGCCGCTTTATCAATTTTTTTTAATACAAAATATTTTGTAATGTATTTTAAAACATGTCAAACAGTAGTATGTGACAGGTAGTTTCAGTGTAAATTTTTAAATTTATTCATGTGTATTGGTTTTTATCTGCTTATAAGAATTAAAAACGTGCGCATTTTGACTTTGAAGTGCCATTATGGGAAAACTGGTTGAGCTAACTTTTTTTGTAAGAGAAAAAAGTACTCGCAATTATCTACAAAACTAACACTATTTCATACAAGTATGAAATTATGATTTTTCACCACTTGGACGCCCTTAAGGGTGTTCAAGTACGATAGTCATAATTTTATATTTACATATATGAAAAAAAGTTCGTTTTGTAGAAGATACTTGTGAGTGCAGTTTACTCTTACAAAACAATTTTATCTGGCATTGTTTTCTCATAACGGTGCGTCGAAGTCAAAATTTGCACGTTCTTCTGCCATGCAAATGGTGAAAACCAACTTATTTACGTGTGTGAAATAATTCACAGTGAAATAACATACTATAGGCTACGTGATAAAACATTTGAAAAAATCCTGCGAACTGTTTTTGTATATAAAAAAAAAGCTGAATTCGCAACTATTTTTGTGTACATTTGCGATTTTTTAACTAAAAATATTACGTCATGGATTTTTATTGTTTTAATGCATATCTCATGCGATGTATGATCACAGTGAATTATTTTGTTCACGTAGGTCAGTTAGTTTTAACTATTTGCATGGCAGTGTAACAAGCAAATTTTGACTTTGACACCCCATTATCAGAAAACTAGGGCTGCTAAAATTGTTTCGCAAGAGTAAAATGTACTCGCAAGTATCGTTTACAAAACTAACAACATTTCATAAAAATATAAAATTATGGTTTTATCGAACTTGAACACCCTTAAGGTGACCGCTTGTCCAGGTCTCCGGATGGCTTGCAGAGCACGGCAGACAGTATTTTATTCGAAAACTGCTAAACGTGCATAAGTAATATGTGCTAAGGCAGGGCTGCAGCCAGAAAGGGGGCCTGAAAAGAGACACAATGCCCCGGACTCCAGCCTGAATAAAATCCCGGTCCATTGTCCTATATATCTATACTCTGAGGAAGTAATTAAATTTTTAAAGGATTTTTTTTCTAGTTGTACAACACGTCTTCCGAAAATTGGGATCGCACAACATTATTAATGCATTTGATATTTACTTACACAGGTGACAACTTATCGATATTGGTATACAACTGCCATCTAGCAAGTGTATTTGAAACTAAACCGCGCAAGTGAAAATTGTCAGTGGAAGCAGTGAAACCACTGTAATCTTGTTTCAACACATCCGGTACAGATGGCGCACGATGCGATTCTCAGCTTTTGAGTATCACAAACCTTTGGCCCGATTTTCTACATTTTCAAGGTAATTATTTTTAAAAATATGAACGGGAGCCGGTATCGTAATATCGCTTTCCTTTAAATTGGAGAATTAACTAAAATCGTTATACCTTTCGTCTCGTAAAATTAGGTTAGGTCCTCCATAGTAAAACCAGTTTTCAACAAAGAACAGAGCAATTTTACAGTATCGGCTCTTGGTCGTCTGGGTGTAAAAAATAATTCTCTCGAAAGCTGAGAGTCTCGGATAAAACCATTGTATTTGACAACTAGTTAAAGAGAAATCTCTTCGATAAAGTTAATGTTTACCAATCACGACATTTTTTTTTGTGTATGAATACATTGGTAAAAGTATTTTGGTATGTGTTTAAATTTTACTGAACTTGAAGTGAATAATACATATCCTTAATTTATATAAAATATTTTTACTTTCTTTGCGTAAAGTGTAATACACGCAACTAAACTGAAATTTAGAATGTCCCCGTGAAACGTGTATACGAGATGTGGAGATAAAATAGAAAAGGGAAGTTAAAATATTGTTTAATAAAGGAGAAAAGGGGAAAATAACTCTTCAGGACTTGAGTTGGGTCCAAACAATAACAACAGCAATAGAAGGTAATTACGTATTTTTGTATTTATAAGTATGTACGCCTAATGTAGACTAAAATAAAGAAGATATTTTTAGCAAATAAGTACAAGTACACAGGTTGAATGGTCTTTTATGGTCTGAATGGGAAAGCGCTTTCCTTAAGGCCTTGTTACGGAGTTTTGCAGTGATTTCGAAAATATTTTTTTATTGCTACCTAATACTCATATCCAAATTTCGCTGCACAGTTTTGACACCTATATGTTATAATTTGTATCTAAATTTTTTTGTAGAATTATACTGAACTGTTCTTTAGATTTCATTACCCAAAGTACCACGTTTTTCGTCGTGAAAATAAGCAAAAATGAAGGAAATTATTTTTTTGCTGGCGAATGGTACATTATTTTTAAAAACGCGTCCACAATATTGTGCATCGTGTGATTGCCATTGACTCAAATTTTTTTCAAAACTGAGTTATTGGCACCAGTCTGAAAAAAAACTCGGGAACAAGCCCTTAACACGTTTTTGAACGCGCGTATATAATGGTCTCCATAACTGCTCTCGCGTGAAACTTGTAGTATTTCTTTCTTAAACGTTACAACTTCAGAGTGAAGAATGAAGAGATTTAGGTGGCTTTTGCAGGTCTTAAGAGCCAATGAGGAGTGACGAGGTGAACATGGAGTGACGCCGGAAATGACAGGCGGGGGAAACGGGAGATCCGCAAAAAAAATATCCGCCGGCTTACGGCATTGTCCCGGCACGATTCCCACTTACGAAAATTCGGGTGTCATCGGCTGGAATCGAACCCGTGTAACATACTTCACAAAAAAATTTAAATTTGAAATGAGCATTTATTACATTTGCAATAATAAAAAAATTTTCGGCAACAATATTTCGTAATTTTTTTATTCAGACTTTATGGGCATTGCTACGGGCGCGTGCAACGATTATATTCAAAAGATTGATTTATGTTAATTTATTCCCGTTCGCTATAGCTAGATTACTTTTTCGTAACAGAGGAAACGGAAATAAGTATTTTCGAGGTCTTTTAAAACTACGAACAATCATGGTGCAGACATGTGTCGGCCACAACTAATATATTTCCATATCGTGTCAGGTGACCATTTAGTTAACCTACTGGCTCTATATACAGAAATTTTCGTCATCATATTTTTATAATTGTACCATATATATTTTTTGCTTTAGACATAAATTGTAACTAAATTTTGCTCTCATGAAACCTTTCTTTTCTCATAAATTTTGCGCAATGACTCGTAAACGTCTAATTTTGCATTTTACGGTTTTATATTTGCCACTGAAACCAACTAACATACCAAACTGAAAAAAAAATATATATTTACAGCGAATAACGATGGCGTAGGCTACAAAGTCTCCTATGTTTACGTATATATAGGTATATATAGGCCATATATGTATATAATTTTAATTTCAAATTTCACAATTTTTAATACTAACATATTGGAACACGATTTTTGTTAACTGCAAACAGTCCTTGCATCTGACACATCTCTCTTCAAAGTACGAGGCACGCATTCTGTTTGACAAGCTTAGAGCTTAATTAGCGTCTAAAGAAAGATTTGTATTTACCCCTTCTTCTGTGGCAGTTAGAGTTAGTTTAGATTAGTTTGCGGTCGTAGATTAAACTTAATAAATATAATGTGCTTTTATTCGCATTTTTTTTTTTTTCGCGCTGCAACTCCCCGCACCTGCACAAAACAGTATTGTTCGGGATATATGGAGCACTAGAGATTTAACCTTTGAAACAATCACTAGCCGTTACTGCATACAGGTCAGCATTAACAATAAATGCTTTTACTCCCGGTATGGTTGGCAGAGAATTACCGAATATATTTCCCTATTAAAATAAAAAAAACTATTGAAACGGACTTGCTAAACTTTGTGTTATCAAAATACGCACTGTACGTTCCTGCCGATCGCACAGTTGAACATAACACGCGCAAACATTACGCAACGTGTCAGTGGAGCTTCAATGTCTTCCGGAGTTTGTCGATGCCTGTGCAAAACGCCACAGAGTTCATTATTTCATCAAGAGGTAGCTTGAGTCGGCTATGCTACCAAAATTATTTTTACTCAACGTGTAGTAGGTTACGCGATGAAGTATTATCACGTAAAAGTACCAGAATAAAATTATTTAAGTTATAAATATTTTGTGAACTGTTTCGTTTTATGACCGCCAGCCTATTCTTTGGAATTATACATTATTAAACAGCTCATGTTTAGTGATGGTGGTATATCGCGAAAAATGTTTGTGCCAACATACCATTGAAAACACTGTAGTTTCTTGTGACAAGTATTATTTGGTTATATACGTCTGACAGAACGTAGCTATCTGCAGACCTATAATAGTCATTACAATTAACAATAGCGGGATTCTTATTGGCTTAGTCAAATAGGGCAATAGCTCTACGAACAAGCGAAAGCCAGTCATCTATTCGTAAGCTGAACCTGCGTTGGAATCCAACAAACAGTCAAGTTTTCCCGCGACAGACCATAATCTCTACTCATGTTATGTCAGCTGAACGAAGTTACTGCTCCTTGATCGTACATGAAGATTTATTGTATCTTTTAGCGGCAATAGTAGTTTTGTTTTAGGAATGAAATGCGGAACAAACTGAAGAGGTACGTTTATTTACACGTTTCGCATTTGTAACAGAATATGTCGCAGGCCTAAAGTTTAGCATATAATAAAACTAACCACGCACTTCATTATTTAAAAATATATACGCAAATTAAACTCTTAATTTTCTTAATTTTAGTTATATATTTATAGTTTGTTTATTGGAGGCCTATTCAAGAGGATACAGCACAGAAGATATGCGTGGACCTACCTAACACACAATACCTTTGTAGAGATATTATCCCTAAATATTTCTACGATATTTGCAGTCGCTTGCCACTGTTACAATTTTGCGCCTTAATTTAGACGAGATAAACATTGACACTGATGATTTAATCACACGTGAAACTGTTGAAATTTTATTTAGGAACCGTGTACAAATTATTCGGGAGGAAATGTAGAAGGAGTAACCTACAGCGCATATATTTATGAGCCGACGTGCAGAAACCCATATTATATACTAGATGTTGCAAAATTTCATGTCAATGTTTTGGGAGAATAATCCTCATATCGAGAGGGGAAAAAATGTTATATGAACGTAAGCCTGAAAAAAAAAACCGTTAATGTACTACAGGTCACGTGAATTACAGTGAATGGTGCTCGGAACAGATAATGTTGCTGAGGAATGCTACGTAGAACAATGTCTACTGTCCAATTAAATACGACTCTTCTGGTATGAAGTTGGCAATACTAGCTGCAATGGTATTCCACAGTAATACGATCCAGTTGGCACGCTACGCACTATACATCATGTACTGTGAATGATAATGCAGAGATGGTGCATTTTCAGGCCTATGCTCATATTATATTGTTGGTTTCTCTACTGTAAGGATTGCTCCTCCAAAATATTGCCACGCAGTTTTCTATCATACTGTATTGAAGCGACTTCGCAGGTATCTATTATAACCTAACTAGTAGATATTGTAGAAAACACTGTTGGGTTTTCGAAACAGTGCAATGTTGACATAAACATTTTACATGCCATGCTAACAAAAGAAAGTGGAAATTTTAATAGTCAGATGCAGCGGAAAGATACGAATTGGGTGAAAATTGTAATTTATGCGGGTTTTTGAATGCTCACTTTATCCCGAACGGCCTACTTGAGCCTCTCTCTAGGCTATTGTCAGAACTTCAGATAACTACTGTGTGTGTTCTCAAGACGAGAGGTTTCGTCCATCGTCTGGGAGTGACAAATGGAGAAGGGAAAGTCTAAGGGCGGTTGGCACAGCGGCTAAGGCGCTCGCCTCCCACACGGCGGTAGCTCAAGTCCCGGCTACGTCAAACCGGATATTTGTACGGAGGGAATCGTGTCGAGCAATACCACTGGTCGGCGCGTCTTCTCGGGGTTCTCCCGATTCCCCCGCCCCTACGTTTCGACGCTGCTTGTTACTCACCTCATACCACACTCTCTTTACTCACTTATTTGCACGGTATAACGAGAGACCTCTTTCCTACATTGCGATCCGAACCACGTGACCCTCGGTACAGCGATTTTGTCATTTTGGTATTATCTATAAATTTCACACGAAAAAATGTGATTTAATCGATATTATTACTTAACGTATTCTACAATAAAAAAACATAAAAAACAAAAATTGTTTTTAATAAAAGAAAAACTAGGGTATAGTAAAACTATTAGTAATTAAAAATGAATTAATTTTGCTTTGAACAAATCAGAAACACACTATTTCGTAGTAGAAGTTTTGTGGACTTCTAGATTTGTAAGAACTGTAGTTAATTTTTTTAATGTGAGGTTTATTAGTTTGTCGTTTCATAATTTTTTTACTTTACTGCAATCCGCAACAAACACACTCCGTTCAAAATTTTGGTTTAACCATTCTTGTTCTGGTGAGGAACAAGGCACACTGTACATTTATCGTCCTTCTTGTATGTAACGTGTTGTATAGGATACGCTGAACACCAATGTTTTTATTTTTCGCCGTAAATAGTATCTCATGAAACTTATGATTTTTTTTACATGTTAATTTAATCCTCATTGAATGGTTGGTTTTACTTTACAAAATCCCTAGTAAACTGAAAAAAAATAGGTGTACGTACAGGAAATATTTAATAAAGAATAAATAATATATTCATTTCTACGGATGAATTACAGTTAAAACAATAAAGAAAATTATCGTGTCCAAAGTATTTTAAAAATAATATTTAACAGAAGAAACATAATATTTTACGTAACATATTATACGTTACAAAGTAGATGTACAGAATATGTCTGGAGAATTAAAATGCTTATATTTAAGCAGTAATAATAACAGTTTGTGCAGGATTCAGATAATTACGAAAATGCACAGCTGTCCTATCAGAGCACAGCTTCATGTAACATCTAAATCCTAACGGTTCATAGTGCACTTAAATCAACATACAGAAACGTAACAAGTTTTTTTATAATCATAACGTATAGAAATAATG
Organism: Medauroidea extradentata; assembly: GCA_003012365.1. NCBI lineage: Eukaryota > Metazoa > Arthropoda > Insecta > Phasmatodea > Phasmatidae > Medauroidea > Medauroidea extradentata. The sequence continues at coordinate 10,230 of PNEQ01098568.1, forward strand.
CATGCACATATAATAGAAATAAAATATTTCCCGTAACTCAGAGATAAACAGTAATATCGCGTAATGTTCTCGAATATACCTCAGTCTTGCAACGGTGTATAAGCGCTCTTCTCGGCTATATGTGCTTTGTTGTCATGGTAACGCACATTCAGCATTTACCACACTTCAAAAGACTGAATCATACACACTGGCCTCTCATGTGGTCGAGATATATTATCAGTCTGTTCGACGGTCACGTTTGCAATGAATTCACGTAAATGTGTGGATGTGGTGACAATTTCGGGTCAAATGAACTCTGTGCTCGATCAATCACAGTGGATTTTCTATTTATGTAAAAATTCAACATTATCATCGAATAATTGAATATCGTTTTGCCCAGGCGAACTCATGACCCCCCATGACACACACAAAAAACGCATCCTGTAACTGCCAACTGTTTCACGATTCACGTAAATGTGTGCCGTGCTTAAAAGATAATTAGAGATGGTGAAATATTACGAACATTTTTGCGCCAACATATCATTTAAAACCGTTTCATTTTCTTGAAACATACATGGTTGGAGGATAGCTGCCTGAAACGACACGGTTGTATACAGACTAATTATAGAATATACGTCAAATCTTACACTAGCGGAGTTATCATTGGCTGTGCCAAAAAGAGTAATGATTTCACGTACAGTCGATAGCCAGTGGAATATTTAAAACTTCCGACTAGCTGAAAGTACGTTGGAACATAGCAAAAAGCACCATCTTTATTGATAATTCGTAATAAAGTGACTATTTTTGAAGGCTGTTATGTATACTAAAATAAATAAAAAAAAATTTACATTGTGACCTAAGACTCTGACTTTTGAGTTCGCTATAATCAGTGCACTTTAATTGTTGCTTAGGGTGATATGTTTACATTTAAAAGTAGCAGGAAAATACAAATTGCCTATATGAAAACAAAATAGTAATATATTCTTGTATTTTAAAAAAGGCTGAAATTTAAAATTAAAATTTGAAAAATTCAAGCTCTTTCTAAATATGCGAAAACATTTATTTTTTTATTTTTATATGGGAGTCCTTGTAGTCTACAACGTCATTATTCATTGCTCGGTGTGAATTTTTTCTGTTTGGTAAGTCGGTTGGTTTTCCTCTAAAGCATAAACCCGTTTTATGCAAATTTGGACCTTGACATGCCATTAAAAAAATGAAAAAAAAAAAAAAAAAAACTCTGAAGTTAAAAATTTTGCACTGCAGTAAAAAATTGTCACAGTGTATGTTTACAAAATAAACCATATATCGTTTAGATACAGAAATTTTTAAAACAATACAAATTTTCTTTTGAGTGTTCCCTTAAGGTCACGAGACGATAGCACTAGAAGAACCAAAATATTTCTGTGAAGATTTAATCTTATGTAAGTAGGTTCGATTCCTAGTGGGGTCGGTCCCCGGATTTTTGCATGTGGGAATCGTGCCGGACGATGTCGCTGGTCGGCGGTTTTCTCGGGGATCTCCCGTTTCCCCCGCCCATTCATTCCGGCGCTGCTCCATACTCACATCGTGTCATCCCTTACCAGTGCTCAAGACCTCGCTGTTAAGTGCTGACCTAAATCTCCCACTCTTGTGTAAGTAACCGAAGCTTGCCTTTCCGTGTCTGCTTGATGGCTAAGGTGGTTTAATGGCGCGCAATATTAGCACCTTATACGCTGTAATTGCATGACGTTCGAGACTAATTGTGTTCAACATTTGGCGCTCCCTTAAATATTTTGAATCTTGCTGCATTGTCGAAATTTTTTTCGCTTTGTTGATGCTTGCTGTATTCAAAAGTTTTGATGTGTGAAACGGGTGATATATTTAAAGCTTGGCTTTATAAAACATTGAAAGAAAATTTGATGGGTAGTTATCTAATTTTTAAAGTATTGGACAGTCCCTTTTGTTTACATGTGCCTTGTTCCTTGTTTTTCCCGCAGCTGCGAATTACTAAAGGTACATAAGTTCGGACTCAAATAGCAGTATACCTACAATATTTAATTTTGTTTGTATTTTTTTGCGTGCAGAGCAATCTTCTTAACATACCACAAGAGAATAATCAAGTAACAAAAAATACGTTAATCCACGAAAAAGTTTTTACCTGTACAAATTTTTCGAAAGGCGCCAATAAATAGTAATTGTAATACTTATAGGCTATAATACATTTCTACTCCAAGGGAATAGCTGTAAGAATAAAAAGAAATTAAAAACTATTGGCATTATAATAAGGTAAAAACTAGTCTGATTTAGCAACACAGCCATAATAAAATGAAAGTTTTTTCTTCACTTAATTTCTTATACTTTTTTTTCAATAAATTTTCAATTTAAGCAAGGCCTGTGGCAGTTTCTTTTCGTTTAGCCTCCACGCGTACCTTTCAATACTTGCGTCTTTTCATGCAGAGTGAGCACCTGAATTTCATTCTGCCCAACCACCGACACTGGATCGACCGTCAAGCTCGGAAATTACATCTCCCCTGCTGTTATTAAAGTTTCTTTTCATTTCCCTAGCCCACATCTCCGCACCGCACGGTCGTATAAATGTAATGTACGTATTAGATAAAAGCGTACCTCTGTTTGCTTTGTTGGTATGTTAGCTTGAGGGGTAATTGGCAACCATTGTAGATGCTTTTACGAGACCTTGGATAAGGTTAATTCTGCTACAGGTTAGAAAGATCTATGTTAAAAGTTTGTTGCAGGGGAAATTTCTGCTGCTAGTTGCACTGCAATCTAAATCACATTGCAGTAAATGAAAGAAACACACATATTTGTTCATAAAATGTTGTGCTTGCATTATTATACGTTCTATGTTTACCGGTATTAAATTATTACACCTACTCTTTATTTTCAAACTAATAAGAAGCCTACGCATACGCAATACGTACGTAAGTAGCGGAAACATAAATGCGTTTGTTTGTTTACAAGTTCGTAGCGAGGACACTTCCTTGTGCAAAGGAAAATAAACGCAAATATTGAGAACAGCTACTCAACGTGTATCGGCCAAACTATTGTTTTTAAACTACACTGTTTTATTCAAAATATAATTATACGTAATAAATGTATTAAGTTACTAAATGCAACTCAGCACTTCTGAGTTAGTGTTCCACTTCTTTCAAGAAAATAAACATAAACATCACCTTCTGACGGTATTTCCAATTCTCCAACCTGTATAGTGTATGTCCTTGCTGAACTTGTTACGCGTGTATTTATATTTTAACATCTTACGTAAGTAAATTCATCCTACAGGCGTACCTATTAGTTTCTAAATAAACAGAGAAGATTGCAATTTAAAAACCGTTTATTCATAACACAAAATAATATAAGCACAATATTTTATGGTCAAAAACACGCGATACTTCCATTTAATGTTAAAATGCCCCCATTTGCGTTTGCAGCGTACTTAGCGGTATAAACTGTCCGTGTGCCAAACTCTTCCATAAAAAAAACATTTTTTTACCTCTAGTAGAATTAACCTTAACCCTGGGATATCACGTCAATACGAAGATGCATATTGGGATACATATATTTCTACAAAATTGGCTGTTCTTTACACACACTCACACACACGCGCACACACACCTATATACATACAGGAACACGCACACACATATATGTACATTCACGAACACACACACACACCTATATTTACATACACACATGCATATGCATACACGAACACACACACCTATATGTGTGTATACACACACACGAACACATATATATATATATATATATATATATATATATATATACATACACGCACACATACATACATATATACAGACAACAAACGAAAACGAAAATCACTTTTAAGAATTATGAATCAGAAATTAAAGTTTGTTATGGTGTGTTAATGTAATTATTTCCTGATATACATCATTACAGATAGTTGTATTTAAAACATCGTATGCTGTCGCAGTACAGTAAATTACTGAGGGCTGATCTGTAACGATGTGGCGGGAATAGTAATTAGTGGGTGCTTGGCATCGCTGCGGCAGCATGTACAGATGAGCTGTCACCGAGAACTTCACGCTGGCAGGGGTTATTGGTTGGTGGGAGTGTTGGAATGCGGAATAGTTGTTGAAGATACGAGAAAAGGAAGGAGATAAGGAATTAATTAGGGATGCCTGCTGCCTGGGAAGTGGTGCCGCATGGTTGCCAACTACGCCGCTAAGGACAGGCTGCGGTCAGAAGTCGAGAGTTATTAGCATCCAGGGCCATGCCCCACCCCCACCTTAAGTAAAACTGAAGGGGAAAATTCTGTCTCCCTCCTTTGTCCTTCTTTTCGCACATTTTTCCACATTTACATTCCAGAATAACATTGATTTATTTGTCGGGGAAAATGTAGACGGACGAACCCAAAATGTCTAATCACATTGCTCTGCAAGGCAAAAGAGGATTTTTAAAGTAATTCTCCTTCACATTCACAGAATTGTTGGCACGTCCCTGCATACCGCTGTAAAGACTCGGGGAGTGAGATAAAACTGCGAGGGAAGGCGATACGGGGTATCATCAGTTAGTAGCAGTTGCTAGGAAACTTCGCTAAACTCCATCTTACGAACAAGAGCACTGTTTTGACAGGTAGAAAATGTAATCTCAAAAATTAAATAGAATAGTTATTTTTTAAAATTTACTAAATGAGCAATAGCAGATGAAACTATGTCAACAACATAAAATATCTTAGCAATCCATAAGACCACATGAAGCACTACCAAGAGAACTGTCAGATACAGGCTGTTGTCCTAGGGATAGTCTACTATATACCTGAGTTACTTTGGCACGAGTAGGGTGGAGGTGGAGGAATTTGTCCCTTTCAAACTTTTATTCTTTGTGTTTTTAATAAAGATGGTTTCAAACGTTAACTAATTGGATAAAATGAAATGTTCTTAAAATTATAAATTTATTCATCAAAAGACACCAAAAAAATATATTTTTGTGGGACAGAGGTAAGGTAAGGTAAATGGACTTTACGTCTTGTCAAAAGCGAGGTAATTATAGACGGTGACACACAACTTGGTACAAAGACAGAAGCTGTGAGAGGAATCGGCCATGGCCTGTGTTAAGGAACCACCCCGTAATTCGCCTGGAGCGATTTCGGGGAACCGAGATGACCAAAGACGAGGATGAAACCAGGGTCCTCCCAAATGCGAGGCCAACGTGTTATTGTTGTGCCACTTCGCTCGTTCGAGTAGGACAAAGTTACTCGCAAAGGGTCAAACAAACCCCGGTTTATATATAACAGGGGCGGTTACGTATAACAAGTGCGGCCTACTCTTGATAATTAACGATGCTGCTGTTACCTTTCGATTGTCAGATACGTGCACGAAAGTAGCAATTGCTGTCCCGGTCGTTAATATACTTTACGAAACTTCTAGATATCTACAGTCAGAAATGTGAAGATATTCTTCATTCTCGTAGGAAGTTATCAACTCGGATTCACGCTGACCTGACATTCTGATGACCAAAAAGTTGGTCTTCTATAAATCATTGCAAGCAGTTGAAATGATTCTGAGTCACTCGAGTAACATGGTCATGTCTTAGTTGTCGGGCGCCTTTTATACATTTTGACGAGTGAAAGTATTAAGGGCGCCGCTACCCGCGCGTGAGAGACTCAAAAGCGACGGAGCTGTAAGGTCGACCTTGAAGCGCGCATCATATGCCGCGTCGCCTCAACGAGCCAAGCGCTGAACTAGCGTGCAAGGTTCCCGCCGAACTGTTTTTACTATGGGACTTTAAGCGGTGACCATATCATTTTATCTAACGCGACGAAAGGGAAAGAGTCGCTCTACAGATCTATAATATTCAGAATATCGTGAAAATTATTACTCTTACATAAAAATCAGCGTCAAAAGTCCCGATTCGATCACTTTCACACTCAAAAAAATTTCTTGTTAGGAACGATAACAGTTAACGGCAAAATTATAGACCTGTACTAAGATCCTTAAATGCTTTTCGTAGCCTGACCGCGTGACAACATGTTGAATGGTTTTCGAATGAAATCAGGATTGTTAAAGGTCTGCGCGCCTCTTCACGATTCTAGTAGACGACGCCCTTAAGAACTACTTGCTTCAAGAAAAACAGAGAATCATAGTTTCTAAATAAAAAATATGATTAGGAAGGATTCTTTCTGGCAGAACACTAAAACTTATTCTTTTAGCAAATGACTCAGTTGAGAAGATGCATAAGAGCTACCATATCTGCATGATCTTAAGCTGTATCTTGGACTTAAACCATTCCGGTGCTGCAATGGCATACATCCACGTTACTATTCGAAATCATTCTCTCGCACTGCAGGAGTCATGCATACGAGTAACATATTTTGAGTGTGGTGCAGGTAGAGATAGAGGGCAACACATGTGATTGTCAGATGAGAGAGAATAAAAAATTAGATGCTTGCAGACTCTTACAACCTTAAGCTTTAGTCGGAGTTCACTTGTATCAATTGAGTCGGACGGAAAAAAACAATTTAAGATGAGCGGTGATGAAGTTTAACATGAAATGGAACAGTCAAAAACAGTGAAATTTGTTTATGTATGTTAATGCAAGGCATTGCAAAAATCAGCTTACTTATTATTGGAAAGCTAGCTTCAGTTATATAATTATTTCTAAACATAAAACAACTATGCAGTATTCATGTTCGAAATGCGTGTATATTTTATTTATTTATAGTATAGTATCCAGCCGCAATAGTTACAGTCTCTGTACTGTGTGCTGAAGTATATGGTTTAGTGAGTTTTACTACCCGGATTTAGTCGATCTGAAGATCGTAATTCTTTGGATATAACCTCACAGAAAAGTTGGATGGAGCGATAGATTCTAATTCCATACAAATCATGGGTCAATATAACGTGTAGATTATTCCTTTAGCTGAAGGGTAATGATAAATGTAATTTAAGAGTAAATTCAACCGTTTCTATCAATTCGTTACAGTTACAGACACGTCTGGCTTTCACGAAAATATTTCACGACTGATTGAGGGTATCTCAAAAAACTTTAGTTGAAGTACTCTTCAATTACTGGATCGTTATACAGGTCTTACAGGTACGGGAGGGTAGGCCCGCGAATTACAGACGTTCTGTGTCACTGTAACCTTTTTTTGGTTGGGCCAGTCAAATTACAAACACCAGCTTCCAAAGACGCAGGGCCAGTAACCAAAGGAAAGCAGCCGAACTAAATGCAGGAAAATGAAATATAGTTTGCGCAAATAACTTATCGCAATGTTCGGATGTCCTTAGTTACAGTCATAATTGTATGTATCATATTTGTCATTACGTATGTAGGACAAGGTGACTATTTCTGTTTCTTATACCACTTTCGCGTTGTACAGTCATCATAATAAATTACGATTTAACCTAGAGGATTGGGGCTACGTCAGTTCTACGACATCGTCAGTTGACAGAACAGTTTCTCCTCTCCCCACTGAAAAGCTCTACACTGAGATGGAGGTTGAGCGGGGTGGCGACGCATGTTAGATGCTTTAGAGAATAGGGTTTCGGGTCTATGTCAGGGGTACGAACGCGTCACGTCTCGTGGTAGCCAATGGGAGGAATAATACATAAGGCGATGCATATGGTTTGTGAGTAGGGTACAGGAATGCCAATAGGCGGTGTGTATGGTTTGTTGAGAGGGCAAGAAGAAGCGCAGGGGAGTTTTACGACCTCGACAGTTGACAGAACTGTTTTATAGGAGGCGGGGCAGAGAGGTTCATGGAGGGGGTGAGGGGAAGAATAGGGGAAACGTTCGGTGAAATGCCAAGGTCCTATAACTGACCGATACCGAGCCGGTCAGCGTATGAGCATGTATGGCAATCTGATCATATACCGTAACACACCTTAATGTCGTGATATAACACTGTGCGAGCTTCACAAAATTGGGGAAGGGTCTGTACACCGAGTTGACTAGGTTACCAACATGTATAGTTTCGGCGATAAGTAACCAATGTATCAAATATAAGATGACAATTAAAGTGATTAACATATGTACTTCTGTTACTGAAGTTCGAAGCCTTAGTATCGCGAAGTAGGGTAGGTTTACCTTATCTACTTTTGTATAAAATCCGGCGACTTTCGCAACTAGCGAACGTACGGCTGACTTTTTCCTCCAAGTCTCAACTCCAAAAATAGCGGAGTTTATCGTCAGTGCGTATCCCATCCCTTGTGATTCGGGGCGCACACAGGGTCCTAAGAGACGGTGGCATTACGTCACCAGACACGAAAGAGTGCAGAGATACGTTACATTGTAATTACCTGCCGTCGCTAATTTACATTTCAAACAGTGTGTGGCGCCGCGCTGAAAGGGATGAGGGGTGGCGCGCAGTTCGCTAATTACTGTCGCACACACACTGACACGTGTGTGTGTGTGTGTGGGTGTGTGAGCCACCCCCGCGACCGGACACACTCCACGCCCTACTGCAGCAAGGATACTCCTAGCGGGTCGTACAAATATTTGCTGCTTACTGGACAATCGAGTGTCATCCCCCGGGTATGTGTTCGACAGGGCCAGTCTCTCTCGATTACCGTACACACATCGGCGAATAGAAGTTCTAGGCGTGGCACAGAGCTTCACGCGTTAACTTCAGACCCTGTATGTGTGTACATCATGTATGTGTTGCACAGGAAGCTTATATATATATGACAGGCACTGTAAAAAGCCATTACTAGAGACACTGGTATATCGCGGGAAAAGTTGATAGTTTGCTAGGCTCCAATATGCTATGTATAACACTGGAGGTTTTGTATCTACATTTGCTATAGTTAGAGATGATGGTATATCGCGAAAATGTTTTGTGCCAAGATAGCCTTGAAAACACTGACACAACATAGCTGTCTGCAGACATCAAATATTACAATATCGGGATTTTTATTGGCTTATTCAAATAGGGCAACAGCTCCACGTAAAAGCTAAAGCCAGTAATCTTCTGGTAAGCTGGACGTGTATTGAAATCCATCAAACAGTCAACTTTTCCCGCGATAAACCATCATCTCTAGCTATAGTTTATATGAAGCACTGTGTCCCTCTTCAACAGACCCAATTAGAACTGTACAGTTTTAGCACACACCGTGTGAGATTTGCCAGAAAACTGTTCACACGTGTCACGATTGCGATACTACAGTTTATTGCAGACTATGTGAAATATTTTTGCGATTTTCCAGTGTCTCTAGCCATTACGTTTCTGTTCTGAGAGTCATTAGTAAAGCATTGCTTCGTATATGGATGGATTTGCATTATTATTTGGGAACAGAAAATACTTTATCGACCTGTACCTTGTATTTATATGTATAACTCCGCCATATATGTCTGGAAGAATAGAAAAAAAAATATTATCCGTTAAATATGGAGATACACGAACACAATACCCGTCAAAAGTATAATATTTATATTAACCAAGTTAATCATGATATCACATATATCACTGTTTTAAGGTGGAATTTTTTTTATAATCTACCCGAATACATTAAAGAAATTGATAACCTTTATATTTTTAAAAGAAAGCTTTATGGGTTTATAATACAGAAGTGTTATTACACTACTGAACAATTTCTAGAAGATAATTTATGATGTATTGTTATCCAGTCATGTAAATTGACCTTTTGCTGAATGGTCTTAGTGTCTTATATATGAAAGTACTTAAATTGCAATATCTTATATAAAAATAAATAATTAATGATGAATTTAATATTTTAGCTAATAATGATGAATATTTAAATACATTTTTTAATGTATTTAGGTATGTATAGTTGTATTTTATATATTAATTTGATAATTGACAGTTGTTTGGTCTGTATCTGTGTGCATGTACATATTTATACGTATATATGTGTTTATATACTTAAAGAATTGTACTGTAACTGACATGTTCTATTTTCTTGCACAAGAAACAACAGAACAAAAAAAATCAATCAGTTTACAGTCTTGAACACTAACCGTTACGTTATTCATTAGCCACCGGCCTTTACGTGGTCATTTACGTATTTCACTTTTTGGAGTGCATCTGCTTCATGATTACTGGCAGCGTGTCTTTGTTCAGACACGTCTCTCATTTGACTGCTCCAATCAGAATAAGATTGTTGTGACTCCGTACGTCTGTAATTTTCCACGGCAAGTGAAAGTAAAATCAACCAATCACAGACGATGTAGCAGAGCAGCACATGTGCACATAACGCATTGAAACAAATGTTGCAAAACATTTTTCGCCATAAAATCGTGGTTCTAGTAAATAGGGACCTGAATAGTTCGCGTTTTGTTTTGAACACATGCTAGAATTGAAAGATTTTTAAATTCGTGCAGTTGTAGTTGGCGCTTGGCCTACACTGTAAAAAAACTTCCTTGAATGTTTAGGAAGTTATTATCCCTGACGCAGTATGTTACAGTTACCATACTTCGTCTTGTAAATATGCAAACTTTTACAGTTGTTACAATACAAGTCTGGTATCTTCAGTATACATTTGATTGTTTTATAAAAAGGTTTAGGAGTGCTACCATGGATGTATGGGAAACTATTCTACCATACCTACTTTCTTAGCGCTCCTATACACACGTCTGGTAAATTCACAAACTATTTTTTAGAGTGTATTTAACACTCCCGGTAAGGAGCTGAGGTCGTAATAAACAAGCAACTACGTGCTGACCCCATCACGTGGTATCGCTGTGTCAGCTAGCAGCCAATGAATATCCATTGTAAACTCGAGTACACATATTGGGTGTGTTAGTTGCCAAGTGGTGTAAGTCACAAAAAATCGAAAATGGACTTACACCACTACAGAAATGCTTGCAGTGAAGTCTAAATACTTACCAAATGGTGTGCGTCCTAGTCCACTTCATTTTTTCCATTGCATTGTGTATTAAATAAAGTAATCCCTGAAGTTTAACACGGATACAAACTTTAAATTCTCTCTCCTGAAATATTTGCATTTTGGACTTACACCCCTTGGCAACTAACCCACCCGTATATTCTTGAAGGCTAGGCCTACAGGTCAGAGAACCCGCGAATTTTTCCCGTCTCTATTAGTAAAGCATTGCTTTATCTATGGATGGATTTGCATTATTATTTGGGAACAGACTAGACTTCGATTTTTTCAGCCTTGAACACAATCCGTTGTGTTATACACTGGCCCCTACGTGGTCATTTACGTACTTCGTTGCTTTACGTGTAGTCGGTCACTCTACCGTGTAAATTATAATATTGGCCAGAAGTGTTTTCCCTGCAAGAAATGATATTGTACGCTAACTGAAGACGTCGACCAAATGATCAACAGCTTGCTAACTAGTCTTTAGTCATAAAACAAAACGCAATTGGCAGGTTTCTAGCTACAGGTAGTGAAGGGAACATCGCGAGTTCTATAACCGGCATGTTAGAATCCAATTTTCTGTGTATATTCAAGCCTCGACCATTTGCTCACTAGGTGCTACTCACTGGAACAACAGACAATGAACGAATAGATGGAGATTTAGAATTCACAAGACAACGGAGTCTAAAATAGGGAATAGGTAATTAAATAATTTGAACTCGTGAAATTTTTTCCTTTAACTATGGCTGTTTACATATCATCAAGCGTGGCAGTTTAGCCCTTACCACTCCCTTATTCAACATCTCAAACGTGAAAAATTGCATTGCACATAGGCCTTTTAATTTCGTCAACAAATGTACCATACCGAAAAGTTAGCTCAGGGGAATGGCGCATTTACTAATTTTTCACGCCAATTCTATCCAGACGGAGAACAACTATTTTTTACTTTCATGCTCTAAATATCAATCTAGTTTATGTTATATTCTTATGTTGTTAAATGGAAAGTATTTTTTGTTGTTGTTCTTTTGAGTGTTGTTGAAAAAAAAAACAATAATACACATTTTCTTATAAGAGTGTGCGATGCATAAATTAATGTTGAAAACGTTTATTTAAAGGTCAACACAGAAAAATCAAACCGAGAGATCCTAGAAAACAATTTTTGCCTTAAATTGAAAAGAAATATTTTGTCAGAATAATGCATTCCTTCAGCGCACGTATCGAAGTAACTAAATTACGGCGTCATAACATTTCACCGAAAAAGAATTACACTAGCAACCTCACGGAAATGACAAATACCAATTTCTATGATTGCTCTTTTTTGTACTTCTTTATTCACTTTCAAATGTATGCAAATGTCTAAAAAAAAAAAATTAGCTTTGACTAGTTTGTCACTATCTCTTTAAGCAATATTCACTGAATAACAAATGAAATTTTTGTCAAAATACAGAAAGAAGCGGAAGGAAAAAAAAATCTTCTAAAAGCTTGTATTGGTTAGAAGGGCAGGATAATAAACACATTATTGAAGAATTCTCTCCTCATAAGCCTTACGTAGGCGAAGAAAGGACGTTTACAAGCAGAATAAAATTTAAAATGCATTAACGTCATCGAAAGTCAGCAATTTTGTAGACATGGCAATTCATTGCCGTTACTGTAAAACTGTTTGTACCTTTTAGAAAAAAAAACAATCATTGAAAATCTAGTTTCCAAAGTAATTCTCTGTTGAACCACAAACATATGTACTGTTAAACATAAAATTTTACTACAAAAACTGTTGTAGTTTTACCAGAAATTTTCTAGTCACCTGGGCATCAGATATTTGCTTTAGTTGAAACAATGTTCTCTCGCAGACCAAGGCTTCATCTCATACATACTGATAATCATTTAATTTTCAACGTCTTCTGTTTGAAGTAAAATAGTATAAATTCCATTTAAATCGTTCATTTTAGAACTGCATTAATTCAAATACTGCAAAAATTGCCATTACTGCATAAACACTGATTAATGCTTACACTCCTAAACCAATACTTTTTTTGGTTACAGTTAAAATTATGCAAGAACAACAATAACTGCAACACAGGCATTGTATTAGCGTACATTAACGTGTATATATCTTGCACAGATTAACACATTTTTGTATCGGAAGGTACTGCAATGAAGATGCTGCTTTGAAAATATATTAAAAAATATTAAGCGTTTTCAAGAATCTAATTTCTTACCAATGCTATTAAAGTGAAATCTATAGCATGTGTATTAAAATGATATACGATATTTTCTTAGTAAAATACTGATAGCCATACAAACTAGTTTAGAACATATTTGCAGCAGCCATTCACTTGCAGAAAATTAAGTTGAATTTCTTGCAGAGAAACTATAAAAAAAAGTCCAAAGAAGTGTTACCTAATTAATTTTTGGCAAGGAAAGTTTGGCTGTGATCAATAGGGAAGCGTATTCGTGTAACATGAGATGCTATGTTATCTTCCGACTATACTCTGACCACGTGACATTGACATGCCTGCCAGACGCAACCAATAATCTCGTATTGCGATGACCTAGGCGGTAGAAGGCATACCTCGGTTCTTATACACTAAAATACTTAAGAGTTGTGAATGGTCAATGCTGAACACTGCTTGACTAGGACCACATTCACGCATCGTCGCTGGCTGTGAGCCTGTGACATCATTGAGTCCCGCCCTTTTGAATTACATTTTATTTAAGTTCATTGAAAAAACGTTTAAATTATTTTTCTCAAACATGATCGTTAGAGACACTGGTAATTCGCGGGAAAAGTTGATTGTTTGCTAGGCTCCAACATGCTATGTGTAGCACTGAAGGTTTTGCACATATATTGGCTATAATTTATATGAAACACTGTGTCCCTCTTCAACAGACCCAATTAGAACTGTACAGTTATAACTCAGAGCGTGTGTGATTTGCCAGAAAACTGTTCACACGTGTCACGATTGAGATACTACAGTTTATTGGAGACTATGTTAAATATTTTCGCGATTTTCCAGTGTCTCTAATGATCGTTAATTTTTTTCCTATAAAATCGATGTTTACAGAGCTTCTGGTTTATCACATTTAAATTTTTCCCAGATCTCTTGCATTTAATTTAAAATACTCCAACTTCTTGCTGTGAACAGGAAATTAAAATTTGCCTTTAGGTCCTTCCGGTCTAAAATATAATAAAGAAAACGAAACACAAATGCTTTCAAAGTAAACACAGCAACGAAAAATATAACTGAAAAAAAAAATTAAATTAAACCCCGTCCCGCAGGAAAACATTTAGACTATAAACAAAAAAATTATGGAAGAATGTTTATAACGAAATATATTCAAAGCGAAGTTTCACCTTTGTTTACCCGACTGAAAAATGAATGTTCCGTTTAGTCGAAACCACGCTCGGTACATTAAAATCTACTGTTTTTACTAGAACAGTGTGCTCGTTGCTGGAGAAATTTAACGTGTAGTTAGAACTTAACAGTACAGCAAGAGTTTGAAGTGGACAAATAAACTAACCTTATAAAAATACTAAGTTTACTTGCGGATTTTTATAGCGCTACATAACATGACAAAGAAAGGAGCGACAATTTACATGGCATGCCCCATTGGGCGAGCACATGCACTTGGTAATATAACGTTAGGTAGATAAAACAAAATAAGTAAAAAACTAGTAAGCACTGGAGAGGCATACTTATTTTCTGTTCTACATCTTATGAATTATTTATAGTTTATTTCAGCTTCCATTTTCACAAAACGCAAGTGTTTGGAATTGTCTAGAAGATTGCTACAAAACATGAAATTTACATGTTATTTTTTAACAATTCTTGCAATGGGGGTAAGTTACAAACTAAATAAGTATTTTGGACATACGCCATTGCAGCAAATTGTGTGTCACAGAAAAACGGAGAATACACACAAACAAACAGACAAGTAAACAAAGAAAAGGACTTTGTTTGCAACTGGCAAACAAATGTACACATATACAATTTCACAAGTAATTCAGTCAGTGATTAACAAGAAAAATAACACACACTAGCACCCAATCACCCAAAAACAAAGGAAAAAATAAGTAACTCATATTGTTCTACACAAGGAATTTTGCTTGTTTGTATGCATTTTCTGGTTTTCTGTGACACCATTCGCTGCAATGGCGTACGTCCAAAATAATTCTTTAGTTTTTAATTAAACTTACAGTAAGATATGTTATACTTAATGCACGTCACGTATTGAGTACAATATACACAAACAAAATTAAAAATAAGGACATTATCATACAATAAGATAAACTCACCTTGATAGAGTACACAGCACGAAAAAAAATTACACTTTAAAACATTACATACAAATTTGTATTATGTATGGCGACAATATTAGACAGAAAGTATAAAAATTCAACTAAACTAAAATATGTTCATTTGCACATTAAAATGCTTTAATTTATTTTCATGTTGGTTTGCCCATAAGCATACAAAAAGGTACGGATTTTTTACTCAGTGCATTTGTAAAATACAAAATACAGTACTGTTTTTTTTATCGCAGTCGTGTTATACTTTCATCAGTCGTCATTTCATAAGAAAAAATTAGAAAATGATTCAGCGTTAATTCTGTTTTTTTTTCACAATAATGTACACTTCTTAAATAATTAATTTTACAACCAAAATAAATGCTGTGATCTTGACTGCAAGGAATGCCAACTAAGTCTGTAATTAAAGGAAAATGTAATTAATTTTACATTTGAAATGAATTAAAACAGCGTCTTAGAAAATTAGGATTTATTCTGAAAAATATTTCCTAATACATGACACACTATGCTCAAAATGCTAAAATGGTCACCATTTTGAAAATATGTACACAGAATAAACGAAATTTAAAAAAATGTCAGCTTTGTATGTTGTATATGTGTACAAAGTTTTGTTATATGATAGTATGCTAAAAATATAAAATTGGCCGCCATTGTAAAATTATGAAGACAGGATGAAAGAAATACAAAAAGTCAAGTCAGCTTTGTATGTAGTATATTTGTACCAAGTTTGATGAAATTCTAAAATACGATTCCTCAGATATCTAGCGTGATCTAAATATGATAAAATGGCCGCAATTTTGGAAAAAGAATTATAACGGCGTAAACTAAATATATAGGCCTACAAGTCAAGTCAGGTTGCTAAGTACTATATGTGTACAAAGTCTGATGAAATTCGGTCAACTGGTTGAAAATTTTTAAGGGACACACAGACACAGAGACAGAAAGGTGATCTCGTAAGCCTACTTTTTCCTTCGGATAGTATGTTAAAAATAAAGAAAGGAAACATGGTACTGCTTTGAAATCATGAGAAAGCAGTCGCTGTAATGTAGACTAGGCATCATTTTCAATGATTATTCCAGTAAACAATGTCTTCCTACATGTCTAGGTTGCCATTTGCAGTAACTTCCTAGCTTATCGTAACCGTTTCAATATGTATGCCTTACACTTATAAAACGTGAAGGGCTTTTTCTTTATGTGTTAGTTCTTACCAATCTGTTAAATATAGTCGCCGATCGAAGTAGGCTCCAAACTAGACAGTTTCTCATCAGAACTCAACATTAAATTTAACGATGTTTGTGAAAATGTTTGTATGTATAAATGAACACGTAAGTAATAACTAGGGCCCGGTAGTTTTCGCGAAAAGAATTTGCACCAATTTGTTTCAGCGCCTTACGTGCGCACCTGCATATCTGCTTTGTGGTCAGTGATTGGATGCCTTAACATACAACGTCTGGAGGTTAAACCCGCAAATCACAGACGTGTTGTGTCAGTTATCCATGTACTGATTGGCACAGTTAAGCGAATAACAACTCTGCACAAAAACACGTAAGACACTGAAACAAAGTGGGGCAAAAATCTTTTCGCGAAAACTACCGGGTCCTAGTTAAAACTCTATAAAAATAAAACTGATACGCGTAAGTAAATAACTCTGAAAACGGGTCCGATTTTGTCAGCATTACGCTGGGTAGGAGCGTTGTAGTTAAATATTTAAGGTGACCGTCTGTGCGAAGGTATTTTGCCCTCTCGAGGGCTAGAAGTGCGGAAGCGGTGCGAACGACACATAACGTGCACCATGCCTAATACCTGACCTCTAGTCTCTAGTCACTGAACTGGTGTGAAGTCGTCTTTCCGACAACTCTTCTCTATGAGACATTCTTGGTGACCCTATTACTTTATGACGTAATATTAAAGACTTAGATGTGTTGTACATGACTGCATTAGGTTTTCATTCCTAGAACAGACTGAAATAAAAAAATCAAAATTTCCCTATTTTCGACACCGTGAAAATAAAAGATTAATTTCAACGAAGAACCTGTAAGTGATATACGGCACACGCATGTAACTTTCTTTGAATACAATTTCTAAGCAGACATCACTAACACACGCTTAACAGGTTTCGAATACATTTGTATCGGTCGAATCTTTGCACAGCGTTTGACGTCCTGGGCTTGCGCCCTTTTACGATAGCTTTGACTGACAAATTTATTTTTGCGTAAAAACACAAGTAACAATAAATGCCGGAAGCTTAAAACGGGTGACTCTTAAAGGCAACCTAAATAAAATAGGCACAAATAACGCACCGGTAAGTACCGCTTAACGTGTCATCGTCACCGAGGACATTAAGGTCTCGCTCTTTAGTTTTGCAGTGGTTTCGGAAATGTTTTTCTAACGCGAATTAATACATTTACCAAAAATTCATCTTATAGTTTTAACACTTACATATATCATCGAAATTTTCTGTTACAAAACACCAAACGGATTTTTAAATTTTTGCCACTGGTACATATTTTGTTGTCCAAACAAAGCAAAATATTTTTTCGCTGTCAAACAGTACATTATTTTGAAAAACGCTCTGCCCAAATTGTGTATCGCATGACTGTACATAGTCTCAAATTTTTCTGGCGCATTTGGTTTTATTTGAGTTATTTGCAACTGTCTGAAATAAATGAAAGGTCATTTAGAGACACTGGAAAATCGCGGGAATAGTTGACTGTTTGCTAGACTCCAACATGCTGTATATAACATTGAATGTTTCGTATCAACATTGGATATCGTTTACTTGCAACATTTTTTCTCTCTACAGCAGGTCCAGCTTGAACACACAGCGTGTGTGATTTGTCCCAAAACTGTTCACACGTGTCACGGTTAATATAATACAGTTTATTGGAGACTATTTTAAACATTTTCGCGATTCTCCAGTGTCTCTAATCATGGTCTTAGAAGAGCGAAGGAAGGCAGAAACATGGATGGAAATGGCAATGACACATACTGATAAACCATCTCAGCAATCAGCTGGAATTATTTAGAGGAAGTATGGAAGATAGATCTGACCGCTTGATTCAGTCGTATAAGAGTTCCTGGTCGATGTGCCAAGGGTCTTGTCTTCGATTCCTGCCAGATGAGAATGAGTGAGAGATTTTGGTCAGCGCTTAACAGCGAGGTCTTTAGCGCTAGTGAGGGATGACATGATGTGAGTATGGAGCAGTGTCGGAATGAATGGGCGGGGGAAACGGGAGATCCCCGAGAAAACCCGCCGACCAGCGGCATCGTCCGGCACGATTTCCACATGCGAAAATCCGGGGACCGACCCCGCCGGGAATCGAACCCGGATCGCCTTGGTGGAAGGCGAGACGTCTGACCTCTCGGCCAGCGCGGCCCCGCCAGGGGAGAAGATATGTACAGTTAAGGGGGATTGATCCCTGTCACATCGGTTTTACGGTTCTTCTTATAAATCAGGGAATAGACACATTATTTTACTTTTTTCACGCTGACAAGGCATAGTTTATTGTTTCATTCACTATTTGGAATCCATATGACATTGCTTCTGTTAATTTTTGACCTCTGTAGTCGCTCCCGTAAATGAAGCAAGTTTACCTTTTCAGCTGTTTCCCGTTGCAAAATAACGAATATATTATGTTTCCAGCAATCACAGAAAATCGACCAAGTTTGTATCTATGCTCCGTCGTGACAAAAATTTTGATACATCGACTGGAACAGAAGTTATCGAGAAGAAACAGCTAAATCCAAGGTGGTAGGGATCAATTCCCCTTAACTCCCTGGCTTCAGGACTGGGTGTTGTGTTGTCATCTTATCCTCATCCTGTGGAAGAAAATGGCGACGTACCGAAGTTCTGCCCACGCCTATCACCCCAGGTGTCACGCCTGAGGACGTCGACTTCCAAATAAAAGGAAACGGCGTTGATAAATAAATGGTAAATCGAACCCATGATGGCTGGACCGAGATTCGAGCCCGTGTCCTCCAGAACGCAAGTCCAATGTTTTGCTCGTGCAACTCCTTGATTAGTCTTCAGGTAGTAGGGCTGTCACAATGGTGCAGTGGTCAAAGCGCTCGCATTACACCACAACGATCCGGGTTCGATTCCAGAAGTATCACTCTCGATTTTCGTAGGTGAAAATTGTGGCGAACGTTGCCACTGGCTGGCGGCTTTTCTTTGGGCACTACTCCCCCCCCCCCTTCTCCACAGTAGCATTCCGCTATTGCTCCGTACTCTCATCATTGCATTCTCGCCCGCTCTCGAAGACCTAACCGTTGCGGCGCCCACCAATTGTTCGTGTGTTTGTGTGAGTGAGGCAATGCACCAAGGGCGATATTGACCGGCTCATCGGGTGCGGTATCGCATCTAACCTAACTTTTTTATTGGTGAAGATATTTAAGCAAAGTCCATTGCACGTATCTAGAGTTGATTCATACGATTCCCGTGAGTAGTTTTTCAGACATAACATATTGAAAAACCTGTTTTTTAGCCATTTTGAGTAGCTCCAAATTTTTTTTGACTTGATGCTTTGAAATTACTTTTCCGTTATCTTTTGACGCGTATTTTGTTTCGCACGTTAACACAATCGGCACATGTGGAATAGTTTCGTAAATAAACGTAGGCCTATTTACTAATACACTGCAACGCATTCTAAGCGCGTGGTAAGCGGCGCCCTTAAGGCCTTGCTCTTTAGTTTAGCAGTGGTTTCGAAAATGTTTGTTTTAACGCAAATAATACATATATAAAATATTTATTCTGGTAGTTTTAACACTTATATATCATTGTTTGTATCTGAATTTTCCTGTTAGGATACACCAAACATATTTTAGATTTTTTTGCCTCTGAAGTAGCACAAATTTTGTTGTCAAAATAAGCCAACATGAAGCAAATAATTTTTGCTAGCAAACGGTACGTTATTTTAAAAAACGCTGTGGCAAAATTGTGTATCGTATGACTACACAGTCTCAAATTTTTTCAAAGTATTTAGTTAAAAAAATATTCAAGTTATTTGCAATTGTTTGAAATATATGAAAGCTCATGGCCTAAGGGCGCGGTTCACCTCAATTTTCAACGTCTTTTTTTTATTTTTATATTTGTACCATATATTTTTTCTTATTTTATACATAAATTGTGATTAAATCTTCCTCTTAGGAAACTTTTGTATCTCTCATAGTTTTTGCGTAATGAGTCGTAAACGTCAAAATTTGGACTTTACGGTTTTAAGTACGCCACATAAACCAACTGACATACCAAACTGAAAAAAATCCGCACTATGTAACAGTATTGTAAGCTATGATTTGACATATATAAAAACAAATAATATATTTTTTGTATTTATAAAAAAAATTTGAATTTTTTTAAAATTTCATTTCAAAATTCAGCATTTTTTTAAAACACAAATGTATTTTATTTTTTGTTTTTATATATGTCAAATCACAGCCTACAACATTGCTATACACTGTGAATTTTATCGGTTTGGTATGTCAGTTGGTTTTAGTGGCGTACTTAAAACCGTTAAGTGCAAATTTTGACGTTTCCTACTCATTACGCAAAAACTATGAGAGATACAAAAGTTTCCTAAGAGGAATAAGAATAAAATGCCTGGTACAAACATAAAAATAAATAAAGACGTTGAAAACTGAGGTGAACCGCGCCTTTAAGGTGTTTGAACAGCGTGCAGCGTGTTCGAAGCTACATTTCTCTCAGAGACCTCAACGTGCGTCCACAATGCCAATCTACAATATTTAAACACACCTCATACTACTCGTGAGTATGACTTTTAAGACAACACCCACATTGGAAACGTTACCTTTAAAGCAATCAACC
Organism: Medauroidea extradentata; assembly: GCA_003012365.1. Lineage (NCBI taxonomy): Eukaryota > Metazoa > Arthropoda > Insecta > Phasmatodea > Phasmatidae > Medauroidea > Medauroidea extradentata. Next base: position 31,156 of record PNEQ01098568.1, read on the forward strand.
TTGGCTAAAGTTGGCTGTTTCATGCTATAGTTTCTAAATAATTCACATGTACCGGATTCGTTCGAATCTGTGCTCCACAGTTACGTTGGACTTTAATACAGTGACGGATTCAATGAGATAATAGGGTCACCGCTTAAAGACCTGCAGTAAAAACGTTATGACGGGAACACTGCACTCGCATCTACGACTTCAGTATATTGAATATTTTGGTGATACTTCACTAATACTAAGCATTTATGTGAGAAACGTTTAAAGAAGGAGCAATATAATATTTAATAAAAATAATCAGTATATTACTATAATTTTAATTCTTTATAAAAATAACAATTTAAATTAAAAAATTATGCCATGTTACCGTGATAATCCACATCATAGAATGATTGTCAAAGGCACAAAGAAGTTATATGGAAACTCTTTAACGGGTTTTTATGTAGTACCATTTTACATTTTACTTGAAATTCAAAGAAAAATTAGTTGAACACTAAGCACTGACTGTTCGATTCAAGAGAAATTTCTTCACGGTTGCTAACTGAGCCAGGTTATGCCATTGTGACAAACTAATTTCTGGTATTTGCATTGCATAATATTTAATGTTAAAACGTTCATAAAGATGTTAAAAACAAATACAAATGTTTTTCAGTCATTTGGTTTTATTATTTTATCACATTTCCTTTGATGAGAAGTCAAAAAACAATGACATATTAAAAACTTAGAAAAAAGTGGCTACTGAGAAGGAAGTGGCCTGATAAGTGCTGATGTTAAAATGAAACATCGTTTATTGCATTACTAACTATTTTTCAGGAGTCGTGTTGCTATTACGTCAACGACTTTACCAGACGGTCGATAAACCAATATATCGACGACTACGCCCTGTTGACGGTTTAAATATTATATGACTAAAATAAGAGAATTTGGTTTTCGGTGAGTATTTCCCGCTTTTTATACACACGTTTGTGACGTAGACTCTCGAAGTTTCGCATGTAGGGATGTAGATTTTCCGATATTATGCCGGAGTTTAACTTTCGGTAACACATATTACAATATTTAATTATAATGTATGTTTAGCATTGTATTCCAGTCAAGTTAAATTAAGGAGCACGCCTGTATGGAATTATTTTACGTGTTTGGTACAAAGAAACGAGGAAGATGACGGGAAATAAGCAATCTTATCAATTACCGCAACGCCCCTCTATGCTCAATACAATAATACAGCACTGTAGAGGCCAGAATACACGTTTTACAAGTATTTTAGACGTTCTTATTAGCATGAAAATGCATTAAATGAGTACGTGTTCTGTGACAGATCAACGTAGGGAACATTAGCTAAATGCAATATCTTAAAGTTGAATAAGAGACCAATTGGATGTATGTTTGCACGAGAACACATTTTCAAGACTTCTTAAGAGTGCGTGGTAGATAAATAAACGCTGAAAACATCAATTGGTGTGTACGTTTTTTTCGAAGCCAATATAGATAAAATACTCAATGACAATCCTAGATAATGGTATTTGCCAACTTTATGAGTAAATATTTATCCAGAATTACTCATTCGTTACGCGTGATCTCTTGCACCGCAGTTAAATACACGAGTTTCCGGCGTCAGAGATTGTGCCTCAGAAGTTCGTAACACTGGAAACACCTCTGTTTAAAACGTAGGCTGAAATTAATAGTCCAGGATTGCTACTGTTTAATTTTCGCAAATTGGCTTCAAGAAGTTATAGATTAATGCTTTTAGCGTTGAAATATGTACCATACCCTCTTAACTCTATACACTATTCACAATAAAGTGAGCACTGCTTAAATTTTTTCTTTCAGCCATGTTGCAATCATCTTTAATATTTTTAACGTTAAAACTTTTCTAAAACTGAAAACCAGTGCAAGCGTTTCACCACTCTCAAAACTTAACTTCTTTGGCCTAAATAGAATACAGTTATTGGATGTTATGTGTGTTGGAGAGTGATCAGTTTAAAGTGTACAGACTATATAACATGAAATACAAGAGTCTAAAGTGAAGTGAGGGGGAAACAGGAAATCCCCGAGAAAACCCGCCGACCAGCGGCATCGCCTGTCACGATTCCCACATGCGCAAATCCGGAGACTGGCCCCGCCATGAATCGAGCACGGATCGCCCTGGTGGGAGGTGAGTGCTCTAGCTACTGCCCCAACCGTGGCCGCCAAGAGTCTTAAAGTAATTAAGGAAAGTTCACAGTGATTACGTTGTGCAGTATGGTATAGTTTTGGTTCTGTGCTTGCATTAATAAGTAAGACCTGTGTGTTTCATTATTTTTTCTTATTAATACAACTAGGTCCATGTTTATCTTTGATGTAATGGCTGTTCTATTAAGTTTTATTCTAACGTTTAGTGAGTTATTCTGAGGTAGAAAAGGGTTGTCTCAACTACGACTACAGCAATTAAGCCAAATAAATATTTACGACTCTTCAAGTATACTGTTCAGGAGATGTATAACGATCTTTCAAACGACTTGTTCTTTCAAGACAATCGCAAGCGTGCCGCCGTCTAAGAGAAGCCATCTAAGCGATGAAACCGGAAAAGAACCGAGAAATAGGATTTACTAAAAGCTATACCTACCACGTATCGAACACTACCGCAATAACGCCTCTCATAAGGACGTTCATAAGTACATGTTGCCACATACATTAACACTGGTTCACTGCAACCCTATGATACGGCGTGCAAGAAGAAGTAATTATAAAGAAATGTCTTAGAAATCCACACGGTAAATGTATACATATAATTTGCTATAAAATACTTTGTGGGTATTAATAATGCAAAATGTATTTTGTGACCACCAGAAAAACATTTTACTGTCACCACTAAATTACCGTGACCACCACAAAATTATTTTGTGGTTACTACAAAGTAATTTTGCAGGGAAGGCTGCCTACAAAAATGCTCTTTTAGTGCCACATTTTATAATTTGTGACATATTATTATAATTATGGAGTCAGTAAAATTTATGATTGAATTTTAAGTGCATTGCTGCTTAAAAAAACTAAACGTTGTTAAGGCAACGGTCTTTCATTTATTTCCAACAATTGCAAATAAATCGAATATTTTTCAACCAAAAGCTTTAAAAAATTTTGAGACTGTGTACAGTCATACGATACACAATTATGCCAGAGCGTTTTTTTAAAATAATGCACCGTTTGCTAGCAAAACTTATTTTGCTCCATTTTGGCTTATTTTGACTACAAAATATGTCATATTTCAGGGGCAAAAATCTAAAAATCCGTCTGGTTTGTTACAAAAGAAAAATTCAGATACAAACGATGGTATATACGTCTTAAAACTGCAATATATATATATATATATATATATATATATATATATATATATATATATATATATATATATTAAAATTTGCGTTAAAAAAATATTTTTGAAACTCTACAAAACTAAAGAGCGATGCCTTAAACTGCACATGTTGTCAGGTTGAGAGGGCACTGTTGTTACTTGCTTCAAGTTGCGTGTCCTGACAAAGCATTTTGTGGCTGCTATGTTTGTGAGAATTTTAGATGTTTACACACACTTTCAGAAGGCCCGCTTTAGAACACGTGTATTTTTGTCACGGAAATGGAAATGAAACTGTACTTTTAAAGCTCGATTTCAGTATGTGGATTATTATATTATTCGCTTTTATGAAATACTGAGAAAAAATTTGAAACTTCCAACGTATATTTAGGCCAGAATCGGTCCACAAGTTAAGGATATTAAAAAAAATCTCGGACCAATTGTGGCTTAAATAAACATTAAAAGTTCAACTGCCATGTCTGCATTGTAGCGCAAGGTAAATTGAATTTACAGTATAATCGCAAATTCCACATTTATTGTTCTCAGAATTTCATTAAAGTGTAAATAAAACAATAGTATGGCGACTGAAACGAAACCTTAAAGATTTCAGTTACTTAGATTACTGAATTGCGCTGCTAGTAGTTTTTATGAAATACACCGCAACACATTACAAGCATCCATCTTCATAACTATCATAAGGAAATAAAACATATTAATTTAATTTCTTAATTTTGCAGTTGCCGTAAATATATGATCGACGGAGACTAATTGCAAAAACACTGATTTCCAAAAATGTTTAATACACATTACGCAACTTAAATTATATGTGCACTGTATCACAACTTTACAAATTAAATACTTAACATGCACAATTCCCTTAAGGTATGATTCCACTTAAAGCATATAAACATTTGCTGCAGAAAATATTTTAAACTAGCGTGTCTATGAAATTTACCAACGGCCACTGGACACCAATAATAGCATAGGAAGGGGAAATTCGGTACTCTAACATTATTACCGTCTAGTCCGGAGCGACTTGGTGACAAATAGAACGATATATCTGATAACAAATCTAAATCTTTATAGATCAGTTGTTCCTACACCAATAAGTAAAATATTAAATTACTAACAATGAATTACTGATATCAGTACTGCACGATGGGAATCATCATGAACCCATGTATACACAACATGTAAATGTGAGGAGATTTTTAAGAAGGGAAATACAGACTAGAGTTATAATGTTGGAAAATAAACATTTCGTAAACAGCGACGTCATGTTTACATTTACAGATAACTTCTTCAAGCGACTAACGAATATATTTTCGGTCGTGGAAACGAGAATAAGTGTAATAATTCCATCGAAATGTTAAAATAGACCTGCGCATTCAGCAAATCAGATGTTAGCAAAGAACACAATATAAATACACTATTGATTTTGTATAAATGAGCGGGCGATGAGACGACTGAGAGTCTAAAAACTGAAAATATCAGAACTCATTAATCTGAAAATACACAGAAATCACGTCACTGATCTTACTTTGACAAGGACATTCGAAAACTTAACATGTGCTGAGAGTACGTCGGGCTAGAGATGGCAATTGTTGATCTTTTGGACGAAGTTAAGTAGAAAGGAATCAATCCACAAATAAGTAATTTATTTTGAGACAATCACACCTAGTATTAAATTACATTTTTAGAAAACTCAGAGCCCATAAATAGCGGTTTATATATGGTTTGTGCAATCACTCAGTAAATTTTGATCATGAGTATCATAGTCTAGTGACCTGTCGGTTGAGTCTTTCCGTATAACTCCGTCCAATATCGTGACAGATCTTCAGTAGGCCAGATTACATTATACGAAGTTCTTATCAAAGTGTAGACCCTCGGATTATATATAGAACGTATTGGTAAGGCAGAAAACACTAGCACTTAAATCCAGCGGTGGATAATGGAGATATTCGAAACCCCCTACCTCCTAAAGCTGAGCCTGGCTCCAGAAATGGCATAACTTAATTTATGGTAACTTATTTGTACACTAAACAGTATAATTAAGTTAAGCAATAGTTACACTGTGAATTCTAACATAAACATAAAAACTAAAGTGTAAATATTAATTATTGCAGTAAGTCGCCCCTTCCTTTTTTCCGCTCCGACCGACTAATGCATACGAACCGGTTCAAGGCTGGGTAGGAACTGCTGACTCTTGAAATATGAGCCTATAAAAATTAACAGTTTGAGCAAATGTCACGATATATATGCCAATACTTTCCGGTATTAACACATTAGCTTATCTAGCTATTTTAGAAAACTATATAAAGTAATAAATTAGAACAACACAGTTACAAATTATAAAACCAGTTTAATTACATTAATTATTACAACATGGAAAGTGATTCAGTTTTCTATCTGATAACCTCAACGTATTGACGCTGTAAGAAATTGTTTGGATCTGTACTATACGTTTGTATAGGAGTGCTGAGAATTTGCATATAGCGAAGAAATTTTCCATGCATTTTTTAACATCCTGATAATAATATACAAAAAAAGTAGAACGTATAGGGAAAGTGCAAACTGTGTATGGGAATGATACAATACTGTACTGCAAAATTTCGTATAGGTTAATTACTTCCAACTCACGTTTACGAAATTTAACACGTTTCTGTAGTGTAATTTCAGAAAATTCATTTAAAAAGGATATAGCAACCAAAAAATTGCGTATTCTGGTAAATATTTTAAAACTAATCCTACCTGTAGAAAAAAATTTGACGCTGCGTGACATTTGGGAGAGGCAGTTACTGAAAATTTGTATTTTTTTTATGTAATGACATGTGCGTGACTTCTCGCCTCATACTGATGCTACTTTCCATTTGTCGGTCTTCACAGCTGTTGATGTGAACGGCGTTTGAAGTGAGATCGTCAATAAACAACCACCTGTGTGCTTTCTCGACTTTGATTGATTCTGACTTCCGCCTCCCTAGCTTCCGAGCTTTGTCTAGACGCAACAGTCGATGCGGACGTTTATGAAGATTTATTATCAACGGGTTTAGTGTTTCCCTGGGCGCTAAAATATACGCCATGGCAAGATCCACCGTCAAAGCTTTCCAGTTTTGGCATATCGACATGTGTGCAAAATTAGTATTGCGAAATTTTAAACAATATTGTATACATATTGAACTAAACTACATTGTAAAATACTAATGTAGCCTATGAGCTAACCTTTGATTCTTCAGCGATTCACATAATTTATGACGACCAGGCCGGACAATTTAGCGGATTCAATGACCTGCATCATGTCGTGTGCATACTCAAGCCCCGACTATCTGTCCACTAGCTGCTACTCACTGGAACAACAGACAATGAACGAATAGACGGGGCTTGAGTATGCATGGGTAGAGATGATGGTCTATCGCGGGAAAACTTGACTGTCTACTGGGTTTCAACGTACACTCAGCTTATGAAGAGATTTCTGGATTTCGCTTTGCGCAGAGCTATTACTCTATTTGACTAAGCCAAAAAGAATTCAACTGTTGTAATATGTTATGCCTATAATTGGTCTACAGACAGTAGGCAAAAGAAGCTCAAACTCTTCAAGGTGTGTGGTCTGAATACAATTATGTCACTGGAGTTAAACTTACGTCGGTGCTGTGTACATTAATTACACTGACACAAAGGATCAACTGCAAAACTTGTAGTTCTCGCAAATGCTGGGCTGATTAATAATTATGTGCACTGTAGCGTTCAACAGGCCACGATGTCAATAAAATAAGAATGCCATGCTCATGCAGGTGATCAGCAAAATGGTATGATTATTTTTTTATACAGCCAATTAGTTCGGATTCCTTCTGTAGTGTAAAGAGATTAGCGGCATGTTTTCAAGTAACTCGGATACACGCGTGATACATTCTTTGAACATCTATTATTGTTTTTCGCGAAAAGAATTCTGCAACAGTTTGTTTCAATGCCTTATGTGCACATATGCAGCTTTGCTTCATGGTCAGTGATTGGCTGTTTTTAACTCTCAGCGTCTAGAGTTCTACCCGCAAATCACAGACGTGTGGTGTCGCAGTAACCTTGTTCCTGTTGGCACAGTCAAATGAGCCACTTCTTTGCAATAATACATTTTGCCAATACCTATGAAGCAGAGCTTCATGTGTCATGTGTGCACAAAAGGCATTGAAACAAACTGTTGCAGAATTCTTTACGCGAAAAATCGTGGTCTCCAATTACTACTAATTTTCTGCGTCATTAGAAGTCTCATATCTTCCCAGCCATGCGGATTATCGAGCAGGTCATCGCTGGTGTTGGGGCACATTCCCAGGTAGCAATTGACTTCAACAATGTGTAACTGATGCTAAATTATACATCGTATATACTCGTTCAAGTGCCGGACACAACCCAGTGATACGCATTAAGTTAAACCATTGATGTTAACTGTAAACGATTTCCAAAATGTTCCACTAAACAATAGACTGTTGAGGATGAAGTCAGCACTTTTTAATGCCCTTCCAACAATAAAAAGGTACTTTACTATGTCATCAGCTACTTACTTCCGAGAGCTATTATATGCACACACTATGTTTATCATTTCTTGACAATTGTAAGAAGTGGCCGAAGAATGCAAATAAACCGATAGGCTAACATAAGCATGCCTTTGAAAAGTGTCCACTTTACCGTTAACAACTTACAAGTTTGTACAATTACAGCCAAACAAATTTGGGGAGAGGGAAAAAAATCTTATAGTTTTAGCACACAACATCTAACAGAAATACATCTGGAGTTGTACTCTTCGCAACGGGAACGAATAATTTCACCGACTTAAAACCTTTTTCTCCGGCGCAGTTTTTTTTTAGGTACTGTAGCAATTTCTGAACGATCTGTTTCCATAGCTACAGCACTGCATGCTCGGTGTCCGCGAGAGACATCCACCGCACAGTGCAAACATAGGTTTCACGGAACTCGGGTCGCCCCATAGTTGTGTCAGCACGGGAGCATCATGAGAAAGGAAGGGAGCATGGCAGGGGGAACGGGGTGGGGAGAAACAAACACGAGTCGGCCACCGCAAACACAGCTCCGGGGCAGAGATACGCCATGCTCAGTGGTCGGTGTCGAGGTAACGTCACGACGGATCTCGTGTACCAGGAAATGTTTGCCGAGGTCTGTTGCTAGGTCGCGCGCTAGGGTGCATTCCCCAGCAATCTGGACGTTACGTCACGTTGGGACTTCACTGAACGTGCCACTCCTCAAGACGTCTTGCGTACCCATCCCGCGAGCAGAGCAGGGCCAACTAGGGGGATAGGGGGAGGGGCAAACTGTATGGAGATATGATGCAGAACGGAACCACCAGCCCACAAAGAGAATTTATTTTGAGATAATCATTCCAAGTAGAAATCGAAGGTAAGAAGTATATTACAATAGAAAAATAACAAGTATTAAATAATAAAATATTTGAATTAAAAGAAGACGCCAGAAGAAGCTGTTTTTACAAAGTTGATATGCACAAAGTAGACGTTGACCATTAAATACCTTAGCTCTAATAATTTGTGGATGTGTCTCGTCCCTCTTCACACATTTATATTTCCAGAATAACATTGGTGGTTTATTTGTGTGTAAGGAAAAATGTATACGATCACACCCAAAGTGTCATTTTGCACGAAAGTATTATTATTATTAGTAGTAGTAGGAGTTTTTTTATTTATTTATTGCAGTTCTCCCCTCCTCTCACAGAAAAGTCGGGGTCATCGCAATGCTAAGTGAGTGAGAGACTTTGGTCAGCGCTTAACATCGAGCTCTTAAGGGTGTCCAAATGTGGTAAAGTCATCATTTTATATTTATACAAAATTGTGTTAGTTTTGTAAACGATACTTGTGAGTGCAGTTTCCTCCTACGAATCAATTTTAGCTGGCGTAGTTTTCTCATAACGGTGCGTCAAGTCAAAATCTGCATGTTTTCCTGTCCTGAAAAAGTGAAAAACAATTGACTTACTTACGTGAAATAATTCACAGTGATATAACATACTATGGGATACGTAATAAAACGTTTGAAAAAATCCCGCGAAATGTTTTTGTATTAAAAAAATTTTTGAATTGGCAACTTTTTTTTGTATTTTTGCGATTATTTTTATTCAAAATATTATTATTTGCGTTTTTAAATGTTTTATTGCATAGCTCATGGGATGTAAGCTCACAGACAGTTATTTTGTTTTAGTAGGTCAGTGGGTTTTCACTATTTGCGTGGCAGTGCAAGAAGCAAAGTTTGACTTTGACGCCCCGTTATGAGAAAACTATGAGAACTTAAATTGTTTCGTAAGATTAAAATGTACTCACGAGTATCGTCTACAAAACTAACAATACTTCATAAAAATATATAATTAACTATTTTATTGCACTTGAATACCCTTAAGCGCTAGTGAGAGGGTGACATGAGGTGAGTAGGGAGCCGCGCCGCCGACCAACGGCATTGTCCGTCACAAATCCTACATGTGAAAATCCGGGACCAACCCCGCCGTGAATCGAAACCGGATCGCTTTGGTAGGAGGCGAATGGTCTGACCATTCGTCCACCGCAATGCTAAGGATTCGGTAAACAAACGGCAGGTTAGTAACGTACGCTTAAGTGTGTTCGGCACAAAAATCTTCATTACTTCATTATTTACAAGAGATAATTTTAATTTTATAAACATTGCTTGTGGCTGCATTTTTATGGGCTGACTGTTTTAACTCAAATAGTTTTCACTATAAGGTATGTCGACATTTGTATATTACGAAACATCTAAACTAAAACTGACTTACTAAAAATCATATGTTTCACACTGAAATATGTTGTTATTGGCTACTTTTAATAATGTAGAATACCATATGATATATTTGTCTACCAAAAGTTGCTGAAACATGATATTTAATATTCTTTAAAAACAACACATTTTAAAAATACAATAAAGGGTTTTAATTGATTTTTTTACGTTTCTGAAAATATGACATTACGAATAATATCAGCGTGAATAATTTCATTTTGTTTAATCAGTTCTCAATAATTAATCGTCTCCGTTATATTCGAATTGTGACTTCGAAGACTACGAAAATAGTTGTTTTTCGTGGGAAGAAAATATGGACACAAGTAATTTATTTATAATTTGTTTGAGTACGATTTACATCTGGCCAACAGCCAGGTCATTACAGACAGCAACAAGTGTGTGTGACACACATAAATCAAGGAAGAAATTGGCCATGACCTGCATAAAGAAACCGTCACGTCATTTGCCCAGGAATAATTTTTAAAGTCACAAAAAAAAAAAAAAACAATTTCGGGATCCGTTTCCTTCCGAAAGCGAGTCTCTGCTGTGTTGGAAACAAACGGAAACATACTGTATATGTACGGACAAGTGGGACCTAATGTCTGGAAACAAAGCTGATGTCAATAATTCAAAACAGAACCGCTCCGTAACAGTTGCAGCTAGCCAAGTCTACTCGAACCGTTTTTCGACATTGTAACCCTGAGGTGAACAAGTTTTCCATGCCGCTTGGTGATACACGTTCAAACTTCATTTGTCATCAGAAATCAACAATTAGAAATGTTCACAAAACTTCAATAATTCAAAAGGCACGTGTGCATTTTAACTTCAAAAGTTTTTTTTTTGTTCCAGCCCTACCCTGAATAAGACTTAACGTAGGAAGAAGACGAGTCTCAATATTGAAACGTAAAACCTCGTATACTGTAAGTTCAGTCACTGTGATTGTCACGTCCAGAGACTATCGCCAACCCTGGTTCAAAAATTCTGACACGGTGCCACTGAAAATTTTGATAATTTACCTCTACTTAACTGAGTACTTCATAAATAATTGAATTTGATATTGCGGTTGCTCGGGACAATGAACTTGTTCGCATTGAACATATTCAGGTTCATGTACGGTTACACGGTGTCTGATGTTATCCTGAACCTCATCACGCCATGTTTAAACTAAACTGTTCGTGTGACCACAGCAGAACAACATTTTTTCTTTACTCTGTTTTGATTGGCGTCTTATACGAAAACAAGTCATTATTATGAAATTTTTACACTGAAAAAAAAAACTTATTGGTCACCACAAAACATTTATTCATTATGGACCTTACCAAATGTTTTTGTGGTGACCACTAAAACTTTTTGCTGTCCCCAATAAAGTTTTGCAGTTGACTACCAAAAACTTTTGTAACCACTGTAAAAATATTTCGTGAGGTCCATATTGACAAAATATTTTGCAGTCACCACAGAACCATTTTTCTTCTGTGTAACCATATCAGGAGGTATTTTTTGATAGTGAATGTTTATAGCAGAAACCCCTTCCCTCTCCAAAAAAAAAAAAAAAAAAATCAAAACAAATTTATTATAGTGCACATATAAAAAATTCTGCAAACACCCCGAGCGTAAACAACGTTAATATCGAGTTCGAATACAAAAAGTCTTTCCAGGATTACCATGTGTAAGCTACTTCAGAATCCATTCAACTGAACGTCTTTGAATAGGCCTATACCCGAGTATAATATGATTTACCGTGCCATGTAACCGCTGTCTTATGGGAGCTGCCTACCCCAAAGCCCTGGCGGAAACAAGGATTAGGATTTGCATTTAAATTGTATGACGTGGGCTCAGTACATGTCGAATCCATATATGCCAACACAGACTTTATTTTTATCTCCCTACGGTTTACTATGCTATAGAATAATTAATGTTTTCTTCCCTGAAAACTGTGAGAAAATATTTTCTTGCCAAAAACCCTTCTTGAGACTTCTATTCAGTTATTTTTACGTTTCAATTCTTGTAGAAATATTATCCTTACTTTCAATGGAGAAAATTAATACTATCCGAAAATGGTATCTTGAAGGGTGACTGAGCCCCACCGAATGCAACGTAACAAAAAATCTATAAATCCATACTCTTGGTCTCGACAAAGCTTCGGGATAGGCTGCGCCCGGCGGTCGTCTGGGGTAACGTATTTTATACATCCGAGGAACAAAAGTGAAGGATGGCTAAGGGCGGTCCGGACACTTGCATCACTCCTCATCCTAGCCTCTAATGTTACAAGTCATTGAAGTGGCGTGCGGTCTACTCACCGACAGTTCTCTTCTATGAAACATCCAGTGGTAACTTTTTAATTAGGGCCTACTGGCGTAATGTTAAAGGTAAAAACTTTGTGCGTACACCAATATGTTCATACCTAAAAAGAACTGCATCAACGCACATTTTAGCAATTTCCTGTTGCGGACATAATGTTGCAGGTAAATAGAGGATGTAAGATGGGTACGCACATTTCTGTATGTTATTTGACGATAAAGTTAGCACTTTTAAAGACGTGTTTAAGAAGTGTATTCCCGCTATTCATATAACAGTGTACATAATAAAACTGTGTAAGATACTCGCCACTTTATAAAACTTCAAAGATAACGTATGTGACATCAATAAATCATCGGATGTACTCTAACAAACGATACATGATAAACAAACACGAGAGAGGGTTATTTAATAGCTAACGGCGCATATTTCATTCAGGAAAATATTGTCTAACGTCCGTAGCTAACCCGATAGTGGAAAGGGCAATATTAAAGAATGGATATGAAAACGAAAGAATTAAACTACGTAAAATAAAAAGAAATTGTAGTCCATTTTATTTATTTTCTTTCTTTCTGGGGAGAAGGCATGATGAGAAAATATCTGTAACAATCCTCTGTTCAAAGCATTCGTTGAAACTGCCTGTCAGCCACACAACCACTGCAGCACAGCAGTACGCCTAGTACACGAAGTTGCATACCCACCCCTGCGAACTAACACTGTCATTGGCGGGTTAACTATGAACTTTACACGATATCCTCTACGATGAAATATGCGTCATATAAGGTACTCACTTTACTGTGAACTGTCGATAAAGTTCTTTCAATGTTATTACTAAACATACACCAGTATCTCGCATTTATATATTCTGGGGCAAAATTCTATTTGACTAAATTTTGCACAGCAATCTGCGACTCGGGTGGGGGGTCGCCGTAGAGGTCATTCGTTAAAATTCCCCCATCCTCACTAAAAGTGCAACAAAACTTCCAAATTCTCCAATATCTAATACTTAGAGACCTGAAAAATTAGCGTTTTCTTTTATGCACAAGCTAGAGTTCCAGAAAATATAGGTCTGTGTCACGTTTACAATTGACGTTGACTTACCAGGCACTTTCTGGAAGTAACTGAGCCAGTAGTAAAACTGTAGCTGAATACAGGCCCATTTCACTGCCAGAGATCAGCTAATAAACAGCTGCTGTCTGCGCGATTTCACAAATATTTTTTAGAGGCTGGCCTACGTCAGAAAACCCGCGAATTTTTCCAGCCTAATATTTTATTAATCCCAAATATATCAAACTGGGGAGTTTTTTATCACACCATCTGTTAGAGAATATTCCCTAAAATTCTACGGACCACCGAGCAAAAACAGTTACGTCATAACGATATTATACCACTGGTGAATTTAATTACTTTACAAAGTCACCACTCAGAAAAATTAGAAAATATATTATTCGGGTAACCGTATGAGTGAAAACTATAAATGATGTATTATAGAGGAATGCGAAATTTGCACTGTTATTTGCTGACGCACTAGACTTCATATTCTTATGCTTTTCTGAGTAAAATCTTTCACTGGTTGCTTGCCTTCAGACTACTTAATTTATTAAAGAGACTGTTTACCAGCCTATTGATCAATACAGTCGCGGAAATTTCGCGCATTCAACTGAGGAGAGATTGGATTTCTAAGTCATGTATATGTTGGAAACTTTATCGATTGGGTCATTGTTTGTTAAACGTGACACTGAGGACTCCGAACCATTGGCAGACATGTATAAAAACACTCATGGACTCCTGCGCTACATCGTCAAATGTTCCAATGCTCACCCACTGGAGTAGTAGCCTATGAACAAACAGCTGAGGATAGAGTGTACACAGGACTGTGCAGTCCAGCCCGATGGTCGTTGAACCCGCCAAATATCCGGGACCCTGTTGATCACTTATCACTTCTCCACTTACTACTGGCCAGATGCGCTCTCCGAGGTTGGGCATGAAACTGCCAGCCAATGACAAAGGTCATACGAATGTAAAACAGCTAGCAATTTAATCGTCTGCTAACGAACTACGCAAACTTTTAAGATCCCAACAGTGATATAGAGCACTTCATTTAGGAATTCTAGGTAGCTGAACTATTTGCCATTCCATTAAAATAATTGAAACAAACACTGTGCTGACGGTTTCTGGATAAAGGAATGTAAATCTAATGTAGGTAGGTGTAATTCCCTGAATCCATTCTTGACCAATACAGAACTTAACATGACACATTGCATCAAAAATACTCTTTATTGATTTGTGACGGCACAAAGAATGAAATATTAAATGTAAGCTAGAGGAGGCGTGCACTACATAGGATGATTCAGGACGGAGTGTGTCAATTTCGCACGGTGATAGTTTACGAACACGTAAAATATAAATCAATTTTTAAATATTTTCCTGAAAGAAAATTTTAGTGAGAGTAATGGTACCCTGAAAATCGACTTCAAAACATTAGTTCTTTAAATTGTATCAAAAACTACTTTGTCTTTCATTGATTTGACATTATTCAGTGTTCTGTTGTTTAACGTCAAAAGGGATTTTATATTCAATGACCTTTTATGGTCGATTTTCAGGGTAGCATCTTTTAAAAGGCGATTCAAAACCTATCACATGACTTGACAAAAAAAAACTAGCGTGAAGTTATGTTTTCTTGGAGTCGAGTGATTGAGTAAAGCTTAAGAGTTAGTGTTTGCTCGTGAACAATGCTGTTGCTTGGTAAGGAAGTTTGTTTTCTTGTATGACGATAAAAAATATTTATAATGCGTTTGTCTACGAAAAAAATACACACTTCAACCTGTGTCCAAAATTTTATGTAGTTATAACAAAATATTATTTTCTTACTGTCATTTTAGCAAAAAAAAAATTCTGGTCACCACAAAAAAATTTGTGAGGTCTATAATGAAAAAAAAAAAAAAATATTTTGTGGTGACCACAAATATTTTTTCCAGTGTGATCTGTATGCTCTGTTTCTCGTTCTCAAATGAAGAGAGCCTTAACGTCTCACCGACGTCGAGGTGTTTACACATGGAACCAGTGACTCATAGAAAAAAGAATCAGAATAGAATCGACCATGGACCTATATTAAGGAACCATAACAGCACTCGCCTGGGAATATTTAAAACAATGGACACCCGTAATAAAATTGATCGGACCAGGTTATCGAACTCTGGTCCTCTCGAATCAATTAATTTAGATTTTGGCGAAGTAAATTTGATATAACTGTCTTTAATTACCATTGCAACTGTCTTGTAATGCATCTTTGCAAGATTTTGAGTGTTCGTCTTCTTGGTAAGTTTATACTAGTTGCTGTTGGTGGAAGCCCCACTTAGTGCAGTAATAATATCAGAAGACTGTAATATGCAGGAACAAGATAAATATTACCAATAAAACGAAGACAATGAGAAGAATTTAGTCAAAACGCCAAAAAAAATTTGATTTGATTCAAACTCACTGCAACTAGAAAACAGAAACGACAACACAATGATGATACTACATGATTTTTATAAGATTCACATGTTGCACGTATGAATGTAACTTAATAGATTATTTCATTTCAGTTTCCACCCACTTTCAGTCGTCCTACCCAATTGTACGGAATTGTGCACACGTATTAAGAATCGATGACAATACGATAATATTGCATTGTTTGTCTGAACAGCACGACAGTTACAGGCACCACGCGAAAAGTTGATTGATTTGGTGCCCTATGGAAAACGATCATAGACGAACTTGATTTCCAAGACAGTAGGCATTAGATACTTTCTATAAGTTATATTTTATTTTAAATGCAAGTTTGAATGCTGACAGATAATGTAGCAGACCAGACAAATTATCGTCTTTACAACACTCAAACGCGCCACGTTACGATAAAATAGACTGACAACTTATTTAGAGACGATCGCGTATTATGTGTTCAGCGCAGCACGTCAGCAATACATTCAAATAAAAAACTATCGATCGTGCGACAATTTTCTTCGTGTTGACGCCAGTAGTGTTATATTGTTATATTCGTAGTTTAATTGCACGCAAACGTCAACGTCATGTCATGCTCGTCGTTGCCAATTGATTCCTTTGTAAGGTTGGTTTCACAATACCGCGATGCGATGCGATACTCTGCGTTGACGTGGTCTATGTCTAGGGACAGGAAAATTTCGCGAATTCAATGACCTGCACGTTATAATCAACTATCATATACATATTCAAGCCCCGACCATTTGCTTGTTAGTTGATATTCAGTGGAACAGCAGCCAATACTGTACTTACAACAGACAACTGCTTTACCCTGATTGGCTACAACAGTTGCTTACGCCGTTACTAAAGGTTGAAACACGTTCTTCGAAAACTGTTCCTAACGGCGTAGTACCAACAATAATCGATAGCTAGAGGTACGTCAATTTCGCAGGTACATTCCAGATCAGGTTGAATGCCAAAATGTATACTTCATAATCACGTGTGTGATTAGCTGGCGGCTGTCACGAAACGCATTTGACTACCACAAGCCAGTAGTACACTGTAAAAAAAATTTCCTTGAATGTTTAGGAAGTTATTATCCCAGACGCAGTATGGTACAGTTACCATACTTCGTCTTGTAAATATGCTAACTGTTGCACTAGTTACAATACAAGTCTGGTATCTTCAGTATATATTTGACTGTTTTATAAAAAGGTTTCAGAGTGCTACAACGGATGTCTGGGAAACTATTCTACCATACCTACTTTCTTAACGCTCCTATACGCACGTCTGGTAAATTTACAAACTATTTTTTAGAGTGTAAATAAGGAAATAATTCCTAGAGCTATCGCGTGCTACTCGCTTGTAAGTTTGTAAGCCAATGAATAATTGACTGAGTCCAGTGCGTGTACAGGACTGAGAAATCTAGGCTACTGCCAGATGAATCCACGAAATTTATAGAGTATGCTTCTGTGTACTTCATAGCAAGGACGTATCTAGGCTTTCCAACACCCGGGGCAAGAACTGTGATCTAACCCCCATCCGCCTTTACCCCCTCCCCTTTTCCATCAATATAATCAACCCAACATTAATAAACGTATCTTGCATACGTTGTTTTGTGCTCGCGTAACAAACATTATAATATTTTAGTATAAATACATAAAATCTGTACTTACTAGCCACTATTAGCTTTCTTTAAGTATGCATTCTAATTATAAGTACTGTATTTATAATATTATATGGTGTTCAATGTTAATAAAAACATAAAAATACAAAATTAATAATAAGAATCAAAATTTCACAGATTTCATATTTTTTTACACTCATTTACATTTCATTCCCTAGTAAAAATTTTGAGCGCCACCAACGCCCCCTCTAAACCGGCGCCCGGGCAGTTTACCCCCCCCCCCCCCCCCCCCCCCCCCCCCCCCCCCCCCCCCCCCCCCCCCCCCCCCCCCCCCCGGCCCCTTGGACACTCCTCTGCTTCGTAGCATAATAGCATAGACGATAAAACAACAGACATGTAGACGTGTCAACTTGTTCACGAAACTTCTAAACTTACCCACATCGTACTGTCCAGACATTTTTCACGTATTAAGTACATCGTACTGAAGATGTAAATTTAAAACAAATTAAAAAGTCATCACAAGTAGCCGAAACAATGAGGAGTATAAAGAAGCGTGAACAATCGCCAAACAGTGATATAAGTACAGAGGTGAGACATCTAGCGGGCAGGACGTGAACCTCGCAACCCGGTCTACATTGTGAAGCTGGAGAAAGGCTTCCGTGACACGGCCTATGGTATAGGTCATTCGGGATAAAGTGAACAGTAAATGTTTGAAAAAAGAAACACTAGCTGTTATTGCATTCAATTTAACGTTTACAGTAGTTACCTAACCACTTACATGGTTGACAGCGAATTGCCGTACATAGTTCCGTATATTTTCCTATTTAAATACAACAGTGCTGAAATAAAAAACAACTAAAGTCGACATATTTGTGTTCTGTATGTTAAATTAACTTTTTTTATCAAACTATATAGGTTCCTATCAATTGCACAGTTCAGCTTAAACGTGCAAACATTAAGTGAGGTATCCAGAGAGGTCCGTCGTTAGCCGGAAGTATATGAATTGGCTGAAAATAGAAATATAGCAGGGCTTTTTTGAGTGCCGACTTTATTCTGAACCACCTATAATAGCGTAGGCAGTGCTTCAACTCATCACATCACAGTATCGTAAAGTCAACTTAAACGTGTATATGTTTAAGCGTGGCGAGCCGACGCAAACGATGAGCGTTTGAAACGCGTACTCTCGCACCTGTGTATCGATCAGGTGGTGTTCCTCGGTGTATCGACCGCTGCACCAAGGTCCTTCTAATAGCCGTCCTTGTCGCCGTCGATATATCGATTGGTCACGGCGTGCGTACGTCGGTCAGCGTCGAGGATAGGATACGGGTGGAGAAGCGTCGGCGACTGATATCCGGGCAGGAACACGGACAGCACTGAGTAATGAGAATTAGTGTGGCGAAGACGTACTGTAAACAATGCAGTTCGTGGGTTACAACCGTCCAGAGTTTTGAGAGCGGCCATATTTAATTTACAGTATTTCCCCCACTACACGCATTCCTGAAATCGTATCAACATTTTTGATATTTCAAACTCGTAAATGTGTCTACAATCATTTTACATGGTTAGATAACAAATTAATTTCATACTATCTTACGTTTAATATAAAAAATATTGTGTTATTTCTTGTATTCCAACAATGTCAGATAATATGAAAGCAATTTATTATCTAACAACGCGAAAAGGTGCAGTACACTAACATTTAGAGCACGAAATGTCAACAACGTCGCTTCGCCGTCAGGAATACTTGAAACGTGTGAAAAACAGATAATTAAATGTGGTCTCTTGTAACCACCCCCCTTAAGGACGCTGCACCTGTAAAAATTCAAAATGTTATATTTCTGCCAAACACTGTACAACTTTTACACATCAGAAAACATGTCATTTCTAAATAATTAGGTCTCATAGTTTCAGCATAATATCCTATCAAAAGTCACAAAATGTCAGTTGCGGTGTAGCTAAAATAATACACTTGCAGAAACAAGATAACTCATATTGATACTTAATGATGTGAGCTACTTCAAGACACTTTTGTAAACACAAAGCGGCACATTTTTGTATTTTTTTAAAAATTGATGCATATGAGTACATTTTTGCATAACTTTGACGTTTGGCTACGACTGAAATTTTCAAAACTAACGTTTGTCAAACATGTCATAAAATGCATTGATACACTGACTTTCAGTTCATGTAATTTTGAATTCATTAGTTAATTAATTTTTCTTTATTTTGGGTACACCGCAATGGCTATTTTGTGACTCTGATGAGTGATTATGCTAAAAATATGGGGCCTAACTTTTTTTTACGAAAATGACATGTTATTTGATGTGCAAATGTTTAACAGTGTTTGGCACAAATATAAAAAATGAAATTTTACGGGTAACGCCCTTAAGATCATGGTTTTTCATTTATGTCAAACAATTGCAAATAACTCGAATAATTTTTAACCAAATTCTTTGAAAAAATTTTAGACAGTTTACAGTCATACGATGCACAATTTCGCCAGACCGTTTTTTTTAATGATGTACCATTTACTAGCAAAAAAAAATGTTTTGTTTCATTTTGGCTTATTTTGACCACAAATATGTAATATTTCAGCGAAAATATTTTTAAAAATCTGCTTGGTGTATTGCGACAGAAAAATTCAGGTACAAGCTATGATATATGAGTGTTAAAACTGTAAGAATGAATTTTTATATACGTATTAATTTGCGTTAAAAATAATATCTCCAAACTACTGCGAAACTGAATAACGAGTCCTTAATTAGCTAATAGCAGCAGTGGTGGGACATGCTTATACAAAATCATCACTTTGAAGGCAAGAGAAGAGCTCTCCAGTTCCACTATAGGAACCTGTTGCAACTAGCAAGCACAACGTCCCTAGCCGCTGCTCTAGGCACTGTCTCGTCTGCACACACTCAACACTGGGATTTTTATGGCTCAGAATGGTCCAACGCTTGTCGAACACCTGCGGATCTCCTTGAAAACTTTCAGCAAGGGATTTAAGTACTGAATAACGATTATAATGTTGTTTCTAAATGTTACCGTTAAAAAATTACTAAGCCATCGGTGTCCTGTAACTAAGGGACCCCTGGGCTTAACATGTGTTGCGGTGATTTGCAAGTCTTAATTTTTCCGACGAAAACTACCGAATGTAGCGCCTACATCAAATATGTTTATGAAATAAAATAACACACACTTAAAAATATTGATTACATGTTAAGTTCTGGATTAAATAAACAAGACATATAATACAAACTACCATTTTAATTAGTATTATTACTGTATGGCACAAGAGAAAATCTATACGCGTATTAAGCCCATAAGTCTTTATATTACATTTATCAATCAATTATAATAATGATTCATCTCACCTTACAAACGTTCTTGTATCTTCATCATACATGAATGAAAAAAAAAATCAAATTAAAAATATTTTTTTGTATGACGTTCCTTCAAAACTTTCAATGTCTCTCGTAAGACTACAAAGGGGTAGCTCCAGGGAGAATAATATTTGAGGCCGGGGATCTGCTTCAAACTCCCGAAGTCTCTGTCATTCGAAAATCACCCCATCTAACTCCGAATCACCACTAATAATTACTCTGATGGGTATCCCAGGTCATTTCCCTGATCGAATGAAACTTAGAAGCATGCTGAATAACTTACGATTGTACAATTGTTACGCTCGAGTGGTCAATGTACAGTCTATATACTTTCGTACTCAGAAGCGTTAATTTTTTCTTGTTTTTATTATTGCCCTTTGCAAAAACGTTTTCTCTTTTATTATTCTCGTCGAATGTTGGAATCGTGTCGGACGGTGCCGATGGTCGGGGGACTTTCTCGGGTATATCCTGTTTCCACGCTGATCATTACCAGCCCACTGCTATATACACACCTCATACGACCCCTTATCAGCTTTTAAGGCCTAGGTGATAAGCGCTGACCAAAATCTCTTCACTTTATTTTCTGAAAGCAAAATTTCAAAGTTTTTAATCTTGTTTAATTCCCGTAAAGTAACGCGCTATTTTTGGCACTATTAACACGTTAAATGTGATTATATGTTTACATTAATGCCTAATGTGACAAAATACATAACTTGAAGTTATGTATTTCAAAGACATTTTTCAATTTTCGTTTAGTTGACTTAAACGTCAATATCATCAATAAATTACTGAAATTAGAACCTACTACGCGAATCGCTGTGTACGATAAAACCACGCAAGCCTACAAAATTTTACAAAGTAAAATAAAAAAACGACAAAATGTCTTTGAGCCAACGTAATGTACAATGTAACTTCAAAACAGTGTTTTGGAGACTTAAACCTACCTGACACACAAAAGCAAACTGTTACTGGTGATACAGTTAGATTAGCACAAAACGTGAAGATTCAACTGCAGCAGAACTGATTCGGGATACCGGGAGAGATGGTGCAAAGGTAGGAATTGCGTTTAAGACGATCTGAGTTTACCCTCCTATTCCCGGCCATCCTGATTTCGTTTTTCCATGGTTTCCTGGAATCACCCCAGGCGAATGTTGGGATGGTTGCTTAGCAAAGGCCGTGGCCAACATCTTTCCTAGTTCCTGTCTTTGTATAAAGTTGTCTCTAATGGCTTCGCTATCGACAAGACATAAGCCTCAATAAAATTAATAAATAAATAACTGATTCAGGTTACGAATCAGGAAGTCGAGCCTACCTCAGTGTGCAAAGTTAATAATATGGTTTATTGAGTTATATTTACTATGCCGAAAAATATACAGTGCACAAGTTTGGGCCGCAGTCATTTCCCACTTTGAGGGGTGCAAAAGCGGACTGCATCGTTGTGATGGTTTTGCCGCAGCCGTGTTCAGTGGCGTAACAAGCGGAGAGACGAGTGTTACGTATGGATGGCCATATAACAAATGCTTTCCTCTGAGTTGGAGCCACGAATCTGGTGCATGGACTGTTAAGTTGATAGTGTATGTAGTGGAAGACTTGGCGCTGCGCGAGATGTTTCGACGATGAATGGCTGCGTCTGTAATTACAGCCGTGACAGCGCGACCCCACGAAGCATCCTCTAGTTGCGTGCTGTTGATTGATGCGACTGCTGGGAGCCCAGGCCAGGAATCCCCCACGCCGCGAGGGCTGGGCGCTAGGATTCCCCATACACATCTTGTTCCATCCAACCTCAGTCATCATTCCCGCCCTGGGTTCATTCTCACCAAGAGAACTGCTCATCCTCCACTATCGACGACGCTCCACACGTAACAGACTGCGACCACTGTTATATGTCAGTTCCACAGTCTCGCCAGTTACATTCCTGTTTTTTTTTTTCTATCCCCACTGCAGCTCCGGGGTGTTTGGAGCAAATTTGTTCACCACTCTTCAACGGTCCAAATTATTAAGTGCTCAGCCCGGCTTAAGTATGGTAACAATTTTGTTCGATGTTTTGAGGATATTTCACGTATTTATAGAATTATTGTAAAACAAATTTAACGTAAGTAGCAACTGACATAAGTGCTAACAAATTTTGAATAAAAAGCATATCTATATAATATATTTTTAAGTTTATAAAATGTATGATCGTAGTGAGTGATACCGTAAAAGAAAACTGAGCTTCAACTAATATGAGCACGTCAACCTTAACCCTTGCTTGTTACAGTGCTCTGAGACAGCAGCGCACTTAACGAAACGTTCCAAGCAATGTATAACTAAATATTTATTTATTCTTGTTAGCATTGGCACTTATTTTTAATTATTACTGCCATACTGACAAATTGTTTGACTTTTAAACATTAGGTTAATGGCTAAACGTTTCGTACACAATGAACTCATTAGAGCTGTAACAAGTTACATAGATAGTCAACAACAGGAAGGAAATCGGCTACGGCCTATAGATAGGAACCATCTCAGAATCTCCCTTGAGTGAAAAATCATGGAAAAGCTAAGTCAGGAATCAAACCCGGGTCTTCCCGAATGCAATATAGTGATTTAGCTCTGAGCCACCTAGTCCAGGCTCATTCTTAAAAAAAATTACGTCCAACATATTTGTATCAAAATAACTAAATAAAAGAGAGTAAATTAATCCCCATAATATACTGACACAACTTAAATAACTGTAATCGTATCCGTGTTATCGGTCGTGTCACAGACACAAGGGCAGAAATTACCCTAAGCTATTTAAAACAGAGCGCCGCAACGCGTCGTTTACCAGATATAGGCCGCTCAGATAGGTCCTAGTGCACGCCAGTGCTAACAACTTACTGCTGGAGATAGTATCGTGGCGATCAGCTACACGCGCCTTCGTCAAGCTGTGTACGCCACAACACGTTGCACGTCGTAGCGCCCGTTGTCAGCTGGCAGGG
This sequence comes from Medauroidea extradentata, assembly GCA_003012365.1. Classification (NCBI taxonomy): domain Eukaryota; kingdom Metazoa; phylum Arthropoda; class Insecta; order Phasmatodea; family Phasmatidae; genus Medauroidea; species Medauroidea extradentata. The sequence continues at coordinate 55,003 of PNEQ01098568.1, forward strand.
TCGTGGTATTGGCGTGGAGAAGGGAGAAGGTATAACCAAACTGTCAAAAATACTCACAATATTTTATTGTAAAGGGAAAATAAACAAGTATTTGAGCTAACAAGGTGTTTCATTTGTTAGACAAAATGAGAAAATGGTAAAATATTTTGCTGTATAAACCAATGGAATCGTATGGTTGACAAATTATTTTGTTGTAGTAGATTTCCTCATTTCTTTGGGAATTTACAAACATACTTACAATCCGCCCAACAAAATCTTTTTTGTTTGTACACTCTTTATTTATAGCAACAATAATCTTCACAACAATGCAATATATTTAAGTATTTTTAACAAATCTTCATAATGTTACAAACCATTTCAATGGATGAAATTAAACGTAAAACAAACAAAAAATGTTCAGAAATCTATAATGTGAAAAATTAAAATATATATTGCGTGCACTTCTAAAAAAACACCTGGATTTTCGACATTAAATTTAGCCGTGACGATAACGAAATATGTTATGTCATTTTGTGAAGAAAATCTCAGATTGGACTAATGTAATGCATTTTTTGGAAGCAGTCGACTCCAGTTATCTATTTATTCATCACCAAATGACCCTAGCTATAATATTTTGAGTGGAACATAGTAACTACGCAAAGGGCCAAGATTCGCTCAGTTTACGTCACTTCACTTTTATTTTAAAAGTTAACAAAATTGTCCGAACTGAAATTAGGAAATTAAAATATTTTACGAAGTCGCCGTTGTTCTCAGTAGTACTGTAAAAATTCCAGGGCAAAACATTTTTTAGATAACAGGAGAAATATCAATTATTTTCTTCATAATATGTTTTTCTTCACATAGGAAGGAGCTATAGCTGCCCCCTCCTGGACATATTGCCTGAGTGCATTCTCTTTTTGTTTTGTGTACAATTTCGTACATTTTATTTTAACACTCATACTGTGTTAAACATTCGAAATTGTATTGTATACTACATACAAACATTCTGAAATTTTAATGGCTGAATACGTCACACCATATATGTATGCATGTAAGAACAACGAGTTAATCGTTTGTAATCGTAAGGTATTGGTACTGAATACGGCCCACATAAGGTTCACAAATCATATGTGGCTATGTCATTAATTATATTACTAATATAACATATGGACGATGTAATACAGATATTTATGGATGGTGTATGTTCATACTGGAGACTAGTGTGTATCTATCCCACATCGATCTCTGTTTACCATACAATGCCCACTAGTGGGCCACAATGAGAACTGGGCCGTATTCGGTACAGGTACCTTAGTTCCGTTACAATTTATTATAATGTATTACACTTTTGGAATTCACTACAAAACTAATTTTTTATAGTTTCGTAGTCGTATTTATATGGTAGCTCGTAGCGAGATATAAACGAAACATGACAGCAAACCCTTTTATTGTCGTCGCCGGTGGGATTTACTTGCACGGGGTACGCCTGCAGCATAGGCGACACACCGACCACATGTGTAATGATCCCTGTGGACAGCACGTGAGAGAGAGAGAGAGAGAATTGGTCAGCGCTTAACATCGAGGTCTTTAGCGCTGGTGAAGGGTGATATGATGTGAGTATGGAGCGGTACCGGAACGAAAGGGTGGGGGAAACGGGAGATCCCAGAGAAAACCCGCCAACATACGGCATCGTCCGGCACGATTCCTACAAGCGAAAATCCGGGGACCGACCCCGCCGGGAATCGAACCCGGATCACTTTGGTGGGAGGCGAGAGATCTGACCCCTCGACCGCGGCCCATGTGGACAGCAAGACTGCATGGAGTGAAAATATTTTGGTCACTGCTTAAGGCCATTCTCTCTTGTATCTTGTTTTTTTTTTTTTTTTTTTTAAGCAATATTAATTGTTTTACTCCTAAACGAGACCAGATATCTAAAATATGTTTGGCAGTTTTGTTTGAAATCTTTGTCTTCATTTTGGCCGATATATTCATCAAGGCAGTGAACACTATTGTTTCAGCTAATTATGTAATTAACGAAATCCTGGTTAATTGACTTTAAGTCGAAACCGTACAATTTCTTGTTTTGAAAAAAAATCTATCACGGTAAAAAAAACATTTTAAACAAAACTGCCTGACAGATTTTTGATATCTGCTCTCGTTTAAGTTTAAAAAATAATTCTGTCATAAACGGTAGGAAATAAAGAGCATGTCCTTAAGAGTTCGTGGTAGATAAACATCAATTGATGTCTACGCTTTTTTCGAAGCCAAATTAGATAAAATACTCAATGACAATCCTAGATAATGATATTTGCCAACTTTATGAGTAAATATTTATCCAGAATACCAATTCGTTACGCGTGATGTCATGCGACGCAGTTAAATTCACGAGTTTCCGGCGTCAGAGATTGTGCCTCAGAAGTTTGTAACACTGGAAACAATTTAGTTTTAAATGTTGGCGCTAAAACTATTGTCTTGGATTGATATTGTTTAAATTTCGCAAATTGGTTTCAAGAAACCTACGGTTATAGATCAATGCTTTTAGCGTTGAATTATGTATTACGCCCTCTTAAGGGCGCTGCTTGCCCGCGTGTTGGATGCTCAGAAGCGACGGAGACATGAGGGCGATCTTGAAGCGCGCATTAAATGCCGCATCGCCTCAACGAAACAAGCACTGAAGTAGCATGCAAGATTCTCGCTGTACGGTTTTTACTATGGGACATTCAGCGGTGACTATTAACTTTATTGGTGGAAAGTCTGTAGCAAAGTTCTCAGCACGTCTTAAGGGCGTTCAAGTGGGGAAAAATTCATAATTTTATATTTGTATAAAATAGTGTTAGTTTTGTAGACATTACTTAAGAGTACATTAACATCTAACGGAAAAAAATTAGCTCATCTAGTTTTCCCATAATGTCACTTCAAAGTCAAAATTTGCATATTTTTACTTCATACAAAACTTGAAAACCAGTAAATATAATGAATTGGAAAAAATCTCATCAAAACTACACGTCACCGTCTACGGCTTGAAGCATATACAAACACATTATAAAATATTTCTGTGTTTAAAATAAATTTCTAAAAGTACCAAAAAAAATTTAAAATTTGAAATTTTTTATTTAACATAAACATTTTTTGTAACGGGTTTTAAATGCTACAGGCCATAGACAGTAATGCGTAGTTTTGATATGATTTTTTTCATTTCATTATGTTAACAGGTTTTCAAGTTTTGTATGAAGTAAAAATACGCAAATTTTGACTTTGAAGTGCCATTACGGGAAAACTAGATGAGCTAATTTTTTTCCGTTAGAGGTATATGTACTCTCAAGTAATGTGTACAAAACTAACACTATTTCATACAAATATAAAATTATGTTTTTTCCCCACTTGAACAACCTTAATCTGAAATTTACATACATCTGGTTGGTATATCTTGAAGTAAGTCAGTCTGGAAAGGCGTTTTAACTTATGTCGGAGGACTTATAAACAGTTATTTTAATGAGCATAACGTCTTCACAGTGACATTACGATCTTTTTACAAAGTGGGGTTTCTTTTCGTACATTGGCACAATCAGCACATGGGGAATAGTTCAGTAAAAAAAAAAACTTTTTAACGAACACAGTACAAAGCATTTTATGCGTGCGGTACACGGAGCCTTTTAAGGTAGGAAATTACAAGATAAGTTTGAATTACTGTTTTTTGTAGTGTTTGGATATTTCGGAAAAACTATTTCAAATGTATCATAATTGCACTCTAGTAAAAAAATTACATTACTTTGCTACAAACTCACAAATCTATAAAATCTAACAAAAATTTATCATTTAGTTTGTCAAAACTATTTGTAAATATAAATTTCTGCCTCGCTTTATCACAGTCATCAGGTAACACGTATATAAATATTAGTAACCGCTATCAAAGACATTTGTATAATATTAAAGCACTATGATAACTATTTTTTTTTAGTTTCAGCGAAAGCATTAGTACGATTTAGTAATGAAAAATTCAACACGAGAGTTGAGCCCCCTCCTTACCAGAGCATGGCACATAATTCAGCGTTAAAAGCATAATTGTCTAGTCGTAGGTTTCTCGAAGCCAATTTGCAAACATCATAATTAAGTCCAAATAAAAAATATTAAAAAAACCGAGTAACAGGATACTAAATTTCAAAACGATCAGACCAGTGGAATTGCTCATATTCGCAAAAAAAAAAAAACTAGAAAAGAGATGATTGTCATAAAAACGGCTGAAATATTCCTTGAATCATAGCTAAGAACACTCTTGATCAAGTCAGCTTTCAAACAAAAAAAAACGGCATCAAAATCAGTCCACACACAGATACACACAGACAAACACGTGAAACTTTTGACACCCTTCTCTTTGCGTCTGGGTTAAAAGACAGCAAGCAAACCTAGACAATAGTTTTCGCCAACTTTCTGAGCAAAAATTGTTCTCGATAATTTTTTCTGAAGAACGATCCCTAACGTGTTTTGTAGTTTTCCCATACTGACTTTCAAAATCGTGTAGATTTCAATTAGCTAATCATCTACCACACACTTTTACAGGCACTGCCTACCCCACAGCCTTGGCAAGTTTAATAATAGGGATAGGCCTATACATGTCCAATTATATTAGTTGTGGCTCGGTGCCTGTCGAACCTACACATATGCCACAACTAATTTTTTGTTCATCTCTTTGCGATTCACATCGATATAGGATATTTTCTGTTGTTTTTACAATACCATTTATAGTAAGTATTTTAAAGCCTATAACACCTGAAAACATCTACAAAAAACTTATTTATACATTTTTATACCTTAGCAATAATTTTCAGTTCTTGAGGGCGCCGCCTACCAGTGCGTTAGACGGAGAAATAAGGGCGATCTTGAAAAGCGCATCAAATGCCTCATCGCCTCAACGAGCCAAGCTCTGAAGCAGCGTGCAAGCTTCCCACAGAACCTGTTTATTATAGGACACCAAGCGGTGGCCATATAATTTTATTTGTGGAAAGTTTGCAAATTACGTTCAGTGCAGGCCGCAATATGGGTTTCACATACACCTGGTTAGTACTTTTTGAAGAACGGAAGTCTGAAAAAGCCGATTCTAGCCATGTTAGAGGGCTTAGAAACAGTGCTTTTAGAGAGTGTGGCGTCTAACAATGAGGTTCCGACCTTTTCTCAAATTTTTATTTATTTTCGTACGTTGTCACAGTGGGAACACGCGGAATATTTTCGTAGAAAAAACCTTGTTTACGAACACGTTGCAACGAATTAGAAGCGTGGAGTATGCGGCCGCCTTGAATAGTTTTAAATTTCCATTTTCAATACGTTACGGTTTTTAAATGCTTCAAATGAAATATGTTTCGATGAGGTAAATTTCGAAATTTCGTGAACAAGTTGGCACGCCTATGTGTCTGTTTCATTGCATATGCTATTATACTACGAAGTACATAGATGATTACTATAACGGTTATTCTTGGAACTATGCCGTTAGGAGCAATTCTCAAAGTAAAAACCCGGAGGCAACGTACGATTCAAGTACGGAACCGAGAGGAAACACAAAAATGGGGGAAAAGGAAGAAGGCTTATCCCAAGAAAATACACCGGTCATCGGCAATGTCCGCAACTAAATATTTGCAATTGTTTTGCAGTACAATACATGCAAAAAATTTTAAGTAGGTTAGCTCTTTGTGGGTTTATTCCTTACCAAAACAGTGTTATCGAGGTGGTATGTTTGCCTGCACACGGCTGGTACTCGGGTTTAAGTTTGCTTTCCCTCGTCCATCGCAATCCTTATGCTGCTGTCCCGAGGACTTTTTGTATTCATCATATATCTTACTATTCGGTTATAGTGTTCACGGCAATCTTTCTGATTTTGATGTTTCGATACTATTGACATTTCTTAAGAGGTGAGATGTAGGTAGCATTTTACGGCCCTTCATACAACGAGGTCGTAAAAACTAATAAGGGTGGTATGACGTGAGGGGACGACACAACATCAATGCCCGAACCGAGACTCGAACCCAGAACCACTTGCACCGTATATCGGCATTCAGCCTACTACACTATGGGAAATTTGTAAGGTAGTATCAACGAGCTATATAGTTAACATAGAGGGGCGGAAATGCTTCCAAAGTGAAGCCCAATTGAACAGCGAACATGGCGAACAGCAGTTTGGCCAACATTATGTTAAAAATCCGTCATTATATTCGCATAAAATCCGTTACTTTATAGCTCCCCTATATTCCCGCTAAACACATGAAAAAATGCTAATAATTATTGTAATATATTATACTGTAATAAATTTTAAATCAGCATAATCACTCTCGTCTCTCGACCGGAAATAAGAGTCCGCCATTTTATCTAGAGTCAAAATACCACGTTCAATTGGGCTTCACCTCAGAGCCTTGGAGATTGCTGTTTCCGCCCTTCTATGTTTACTATATAGCTCGTTGGGTAGTATGTTTAAATTTAACACTTGGGGGTGGCACGTGACGCGAAGTATTCACTGATTGCGTAGTTCCCCTACTTGTTTTATCCTTGCTCTATTTAAGGCCATAATCTTTAATTTATTTCAAACAATTGCAAATAACTTAAATATTTTTTAACCAAATATTTAAAAATAATTGAGATTATTTACAGCCATACGATACACAATTTTGCCAAAGCGTTTTTATAATAACGTACCGTTTGCAAGTAAAAAAATTATTTTGCAACATTTTGGCTTATTTTGACAACAAAATATGTACTACTTCAGTGGCAAAAATCTCGAAATATGTTTGGGGTATCGCAAAAGAAAAATTCAGATACAAACGATGACATATAAGTATTAAAACTACCAGAATGAATTATATATATATATATATATTTGCATATATATATATATATACATATTAATTTGCGTAAAAAAATATTTTCGAAACCACTGCTGAACTAAAGAGCGAGGCCTTAACCTCCAAATAAATTTTGAAGTTACTAGGGGCAGATTTCACACCCACGTTAACGTGACATTATTGACGGGTTTAACTCCAGAAACGAGTATACGTATAGGCCTACAGCAACACTAATAACATATCATGTGTCATTCTTAAGCAGCTTCTCTTGATAGATTTGTCTTCTTGACCTTTCTGAGTACATTTTCACATATTTCTACTCAGCGTATATCCCGCTCAATCCCTTCTTTACATTTCAATACGAACTCTTCTCTGCATATTTCCTCGTCAACCCGCTGTCATAAATACTGCTCATAACTAAATTTTTTATCAGTACTTCGTGCTAAAAGGAAACCAGAAGAGTTGGTAATATCAAATGTGGATTTTATTGGTCACATATCGTAGTGAGGATGTAAAAAAAAATGTAACGTACCCTTACAAAGCTATCAATGTTACATTTTGCTGTAAAGCAAGGTTCATCGTTCAAATAAACTGTTACCAGTGTAGCTCTCACTTCTCCGCCGTTGCCCGCTTTCTTGAAAGGTCACCTACGTGCCCTATTAGCAGTTGCGCCTCAGTGCGCCATTATACTACCCGGGCAGGTATTGTGTGCATATCTGCGCGTCTAATGCTCCCCCGCGGACGCAACTTCCATCGCTAATCACATCACCGTCTCGCCCCGTGGCACCGTACGACAAATGAGCAGTGATTGCCGCGGGCTGCCTGTTCTAGAGTGCTGTGCCCTTTACCTGCCCCTGTCTGTGACATACTATACTGTACTCCCGCCCAGCCTCTGTGGACCTGTTCTCTTTCATTTCATTCTGGGCCGCGGTGGCCGAATGGTTTGCTTAGTGGTTAGTACTCCTGGCTGTTGGGCCAAGGGTCACGCGTTAGATCACCGGCCGGGGAGGTGACGTTTAAGACCTTGTTACCAAGTTTTGCAGTGATTTTGAAAATAAGTTTTTTATTGCTACCTAATACTCATATCAAACTTTCGCTCCACAGTTTTTACGCTTATATAATATAATTTGTAGCTGAATATTTTTCGTAGAAATATACTAAACTGTTTTTTAGATTTCATCGCCCAAAGTACCGCGAATTTTGTCGTGAAAATAAGCAAAATATTTTTTTTGCTGGTGAATGGTACATTATTTTGAAAAACACATCCACAGTATTGTGCATCGTGTGACTGCACATTGATTCAATTTTTTTTTCAAAGCATTCGGTTAAAAAACATTTGAGTTATTGTCACCAGTATGAAAAAAACTCAGGAACCTTCTTCGGGTTCAGGGCTGGGTGTTTGTGCTCGTTTTGCCTGACTGCAAAATGTCAGCGTACAGTTACTAACAACAGCAAACAAAATACAAAAATTTACTCGTGGTCACTTGGATTTTCCAACTTAAAAAAAAGGGGAGGGAGATATGTTTTGTGCAGGGCGAGGTGATAGCCTTGCCATTGTACCAAACATTTAATATTTAAAAATTTGTCAGACTATTCGCTTCCCACCAAGGCGATTTGAGTTAGATTCACGAAGCGTTCGGTCCCCGGATTTGTGAGTCGGTTGGCGGGTTTTCTCGGAGATCCCCTGCTTCCCCCGCACTTTAAATCCCGAGCTGCTCCATACTCACCTCATGTCACCCCTCACCGGCGCTGAAGATCTCGGTATTGGGCCACAGAATGTTTAGGAATACAGAAGTGAAATAGCTGGTAGGACAGCGAACACAGTTAACACACGCCATCAAAATGGCTTCCCTGGCCAGCAACATGGCGGAGACGCCTACCGCCAATCAGCGTAAGGTTGCTGCCCTGCTAGCCGGCAGCCAGGCCAATAGGAAACTTGCCGTAACATGCAGAGCCAAACATACACGGGGCTTAGTCTGTGATTGGGCGCTGACCAAAATCACTCACTGACGCTTTTATTTCAATGCGGTTTTAGTTTTTATGTATATTGGAGTTTACGTCTCGTCGACGAGGTCATTCACACAAAACTAGAAATTTGGAAAGGAGTCGCTCACGGCCTACAATAAGGAAAGAGCCTGGAGTGATGTCGGGAAACCATGGAAAACCGAAATCAGGATGGCCGGAGCCGGTAATAGAAGTTGAATATTTTAGAACGCAAGTCTAACGTATTACCGTTGTGTCACCTCAATCGGTTCGCGAATTTTTTTAAAATCCCGAATAATAGCAGATATAGTAAAACCGTGCATTGAAAATCGTGTTTACAACAAAACACAATCCATTCAAAACGAAATTTTTTTTATAATTTAGACTAATTGTTTGACTTGAAGAAAACATTTTGAATTCGATAACTGACTAAAATTTAGTAACATATTGTTTGGAAAATTACGTCATAGAGTAAATATAATTCCCAACACATTTTTGTAACGGTTTTATGCTATAGACTAAGCTGTCATTCAACCAAAAAATAATAATTTAATGCTTTCTTAGTAATATTCAGCTTAAAACATCGATTTTAGTGTTCTTAAACATGAATGTATATTTTTCACGGCCGTGTCAGCAAACACAAAATGAAATAGTGTTTTTACTACTGGACACACGCGAAAAAATTATTTTCAACATTGAAGATTTTTGTAAAATTGAATTTGTATACATATATTAGCAAGACTGAATTCCAAATATATAAATCACCTTTTTAGTGTTCAAATTTGATGACGCTATTGTTAAGAATATTAAAAGTGACAATCGAAACACGGCCACACCTATCCTGTTGTTGAACTGTCTTTCCTGTTTCGATCAAGTTGCTGACTAATTAAACAATAGGAATTCCAGCCAAATAATACCATTGGCTCTCTGTTGTATGAGAAAACTAAATTTAACTGCAACTCTTGTTTACGACTACGTAGTCACAATTTACATTTTAAAAATGTTCTGGGTTCTTACGTTCCACTGGTGCACCAGAAATTCAACGGACAGCGGGATCAGGTCTACATTCTGATCATAGCTTACTGCGCTATAAGTTACTTCACCGAGCGAGCTGGCGCTACGGTAACTCGTTTTGGATTCGTATTCGGTAGGACCCGGGTTCGATCCCCGGATCAAGCCATCCTGATTTCGGTTTTCCGTATTTTCCCGAAATAACCCTTAACAAAGGCCATGGCCGACTCCTCTCCCAACTTCTGCCGTTCTATCAAGTTTTGTGTCGCCATCTTTTATAACCTCGCTGTCAACGAGACGTAAATTCCTTCTTGCCTTACCTTACATGTTACTTTAACAACCTCAGTGCTGAGAAGTTTTTATTGATACCGACAATTGGTAACGTACTACCCTCTTTCTTATCAATTTGGCACACTGTGTGATAACATAGCAACTAGCTACTAAAGAACCGCCATACAATGAAACTTTAAGTTTATTTACTGTGAGGTGGGTTCCTTCGCAGACCTAGTATTTCTTTTATTTTCACTCAATTTGTATGTTTTCGACAACGGTAGATATAAACACGTCAAGTAACAGATGTACAAATGTGATAAAGTGAAAAGTTAGCGTGTAATGACACAGTAAATTATGCACATATGTTCTGTTTATTATTTTTAACAAGAAAGTGATAAGAGATAACACATTAAAAATAGTCCACGACAAAAGGCTGTCGGTACGTATTGCTGAACATTAAAACGGAAATAATTCTGAACACGAGTAACCCTATTTGTGATTCTGTTCCTGCAGTACGTTTATTTATTCATTTATTTAAATTCAAGGTAGATTTGCTCCCTGGGGCATTTCTCTCCTGCTCCGAGCAACAACTATACACCGTTTTGGACAGCCATTTGCTCGGGACAGCACCTGATCTCTGATTCCGAACTATCCGTCACGCGCGAGGGCCGTCTTGAGGAATCGCAGCGCGAACTGCCATGCCCGTGTCGCAAAATGAGGACACGTGGGGGTGGGGTGTAGAAGAAGGGGGAGGTTGTTTTTTTTCTTTCCTCGGTGGATATGGTGCCCCTGGCTGGGGGGGCAGATGTTCCCCCGCCGCCGGTAGCTGCAGGGAGGGCCACGAGTTCAAGGATGATCGAGGTAGAAAGAGGCCTGCCCTGCTGCCGCGCCGCTGAATTATGTATCAGGCGTTCTCCCAGCTCCGGGACGAGAGGTACTGACGGCGCGCGTCATCCTGCGCCCCAGGCATGGCAGCTGCTGCCGCCTCACGCACCGGGAGCCCTGCAGTAGAAGTACAGTCAACTAAGAAGTGCCGTAATTTCGGTACCGTATACCGGAATTTTTTTCGTCCCGGCACAAACATAATACTATGTTCCGGTTGACCTGAGTAAAATTGACAGTTATTTGTGCAATAATTTTTAACACTACGTTATATAATTCACTATGCACAAAACGTTACTATAGCCTCTACACTGTACAAAAGCCACCTCGGGTTTTCCTAAAACCAAACATGTCTACTCACATTAAGTCAAACAACTACAAAAAAGAGTAATTATTTTTTTAATTTTAACGAACAAGAGTATACCAGGATTTACATTTATTTTCCGTCAGCGTGCCATGGATCTGTGGTTAATACTGGATGTATTGTGTCTCATTCGAAAATTTCTTTTGTTGCCTCGTCTCCACCGTTCAAAATTGCCGTCGGGATTGGATTGGAGGGAGGAGCGTTTGCCTGCAAAGAAACTTTCCCTGCAGTGAAAAGTCAGAACCGTAACGTGAACTGACATGGAACAAATAAGGTGACTTGAGTTATATGACTTTTTTACTCTTATCGACTCTGAGTACAACATGCGATGGCATGTTTTCGGATATCATTAGGATTTTATCTCATACGATTTTTATTTAATGTATGATCTCCGTGTACTGAAGAAAAAATTTATTTTGAATGATTCAGGTCATCCCGTGTCCTCCGAATACCCTTCGTTTACGATTACCTAACATCTGGACATGTGTGTTTCGGTTCCCAAATTGCGGCTGCACATAAAATTTAAAATGTTGACAAAGTGCACTATACGTGGTTTACGGATTTTTTTGTTACAGCATACATCTACAGAATAAATGCGATAGTATTTTTGTAGTTTTACTGAAATTCTGTTGGGAATCGTGCCATATAAATAAAAGATATACTACACTTAAATTTAAAATTACTGTTTTTTTTTTTTTTCGAAGCCAGCACGCCAACACAAGAAAGGAATTGTAGACAGCAATATTTGTCAATGATCTGTGAAAAAAAAATTCCCAAGTAGCAATCTCAACTTTCCTAAACTGCACGTTTTCTTGCGGCGTTAGAAACAAGGCCAACGCTAATGAATTCGACATTTGGAAAAAAATATTTGTTTATAAAGTTGGCAAACACTGTTGTTTACAATAGCCCTTTTCAATAATTTTTATTCTTCTAACTTCCAAAGCCTGAATATTTGAATTGGAGTTTTTAACAGGAACGTATGTACCACCGTAATATTAGCAGTATTTTATGAAGAGTAGTACAATTTATTAATATATCATTAAAAGAGTAAATATATTTAATGACAACTGAAATTGGCATCATTTTAGCATTCACGTCACGATAACACCAGGATAAATTGGCGTAACACTAAAGAAACAAGAACTTTGCAACTTCGCACCATAAACCCTTGACTGCATGTCCCGACCTCATTTTTCTGAAAACCATCACTATACAAAAAGAAAACAAAGTAAGTTAGTTAACACGTTGGAATGTGTTCACGACTGTTACTGTTTTTCTTGCAGTATCAAGAATATTTACAAACTGTTTGATAAAGTAACCTGTATCTGAGCCGTCTCGTACTCAGCTGTGCCCTTTAAAATAATTTAGAGCGTTTGTAACCGGGTGTTCTGAGGCTCGAAATGAATGTCTGCTAGCAACGTGAATAAATACTTCCGTCGTTCGGAATAAAGTGGGCTCTAAAAATTTTACCTTTGAAAAATATCACTAGCCGTTACTGCATGTAATTCAAAATTCAATATTGTTGCCTTACTTCATCTATGGTTGGCAGCGAATTACCGAATATAATTCCGTATGTTTTCCTATTTAAATACAACACTGGAATAAAATCAGCTGAAATTGACATGTCTGTATTTTATGTAATTAATAAACAGTTTTTAATCAAACTATACATGTTCCTACCGACTGCACAATTTATCTTATACGCGCAAACATCTAGTGACATGTCCAGAGAGGTTAGACATTTCCCGTCTTTAACCGTTACGTGCGGAAAGATGCTAACTGACTGAAAATCGAAATTTAGCGTGCCTTTTTTTGGAGTGTTTACTTTATCCCGAACCGTGTATACGTAGGCAGGGACTAACGAGGATATAGTGCAATGCCTTCGGGCGCTGCCTACCTCACATGACTGGCGAGAGCAAGGACAATAAATTGAATTAGGTATCATTGTGTGATTATTATATAGTTGTTTCCGGTCACACTGCATAGACTATAATTATAGGTGATAGTATATCGTGAAAAAAATGTTGTGCCAACATTTCCTTGAAAACGCTGTAGTTAAATGCAACACATATGATTGGGTGATGTACGTCTGACACAACTTAGCTGTCTGCAGACCAATAACAGGCATAAAGTATTACGATAGCGGAATTTTAATTGGCTTAGTCAAATAGGGCAACAACTCCGGGTACAAGCGAAGTCGGTAACCTTCTGGTAAGCTGAACGTGCGTTGAAACCTGCAAACAGTTAAATTTTCCCGCGATAAACCATCATCTCTAACTATAATTATATATGTTTCTGTCATGCAAGTAGCGAATGCAGACAGAACCGCGTGATTCTCTACCAGAAATAAGTGGATTAAGTATTCTTTGGTAAAGCCGTGTTTGGCCTTTGATTTTCGAGGGAAAAGACACGATGCCGGTAGTTTTGAAAACCATTGTAATAAATGTGTATTATCCTCATTTGAGGAGGGGTCGCAGTGGTGGAATGGTCACACGCAGACGATCCGTTTTCGATTCCCCGGGGAGTCAGTCCCCGGATTTTCATATGTAGGAATCGTGCCGGACGATGCCGCTGGTCGGTGGATTTTTTCGGAGTAGCTCCCGTTTCTCCCGCCCGATCATTCCGGCGCTGCTCCATACTCACTTCGTGTCACCCCTCACCTGCGCTAAAGACCTCGACGTTGAGCGCTGACCAAAATCTCTCACTAAACTCGTTTGGGGAGAGTAAGGTGATGAAACGCTGCGTCTTTCCCGATGTGACGATGGCAAGACGTATGTGGAAGTAAAGCCGAGCCCTGACGTGTAATACCGGAATCACAATAGGGCGACAAAAGCGACACGAAGTACGCGGTACGACAATAACAATTATCGTTATTGCGAACACTTGTTTGGCTCCCGCGCGACAAGTACTAAAAAATATTACATGTACATAGTTAATTGCCACTACATACTAACCTATAAAACAACAAACCTTGCTGTTTACAGTATTTCAGTTTTTTTCGTATATTATTAATATATTTTAAATACCAACTGGCATTAAATAATGAGGAAATGAAGGCACAATCCACAATCACACGTTTGCTTCAAAATATTATGATTCGCTTGTGGTAACCAGCATAAATGTCTCTTAAAGTAAATACACGCAATTTACTTCCAACTCACCAGTTTCACCAATATTTAGGCGCAAAATTAAATTCCGACTCGAATAAAATCGGTATAATTTCAAATAGGAATTCGCGTCGCACCACTTTTGTCGAGCTGACGCCACACAAAACCTGTGTGCTGATTGGCGGATAGCTTTTTTTCTTCGGGACGCTGCGGTCGTATCGCTTCTGTCGCGCAATTGTGATTCCGTCATCACTCAAGCCCTGGAGTAGAAAAGCGGCGAGAATTAGGTATGGCACTAGCTACGGCTATGGGCGCATCAGGTACGCAAGACAGACATGACCGCACGATTGTAGAATAACATCATAACAGCCCTCGCTTATATTTATCGATTTCTCATACACAAACAGCATTCTATATTAGTTCCCGGAATACTGGTATATTTTTACTCCAAATCTAAGTGGGTTAACACATTTTACTTAAGAATATTTTTAATTTGTTTTAACAATAAAATCTCGCGGTATATTGGTAGACAATAAATAAATAAAAACAGAGCAGAAAACCAAACTTAAAAACTAGGAAAAAATAAATAAATTGGCTTTGCTTCTCGTCGACAGAGAGAGTATTAGAGAAGGTTACAAACGATTTTTACACCAGAACAGGAACTGGAAGAGGAATCAGCCATGGCCTTCGTTAAGGAACCATCCTAGCAATCGCATGAAATGTTTTCGGGGAAAAAACGAGGAACCTAAAATTATCACCATAATCGAAGCTGAGATTCAAATCCGGGTCCTCTCGACTGGCGTATTACCAGCTTTCCTTTAATTTTTATACTTTTTTGACAAGTCTACCAGCATTTATGCTAGCCCTGTGACCCGTATGTTGTGACATGTGCACGCGAGTAATTTTGGTGACTAACGCGAACACAAATTAACACCCAGCTGGACATAGGAATCTAACCTAGCACATCTCTTACCTTAAGCTGGTGCAAAGTCGACTACACTACGTAGGTTGGCAAACCGTTGCGCCTCTTCGTTTGGTAAAGACTATTTAGAAAAAAAACAAAGGGCGACATAAGACGGCACAACTGAAGCAGAGAGTGGATTACACAGACAAGACAGAATGCCACAGCGGGAACTTCACGAGTGGAAGAAAGTACGAAACAACAATAGCTACACTGAAGAAAAGTTTTGCTTACAATCTTGTCGCATTATTTCGGGAGCTGACTTATTCCCCTGCCTTCGGACAGACTGAAGTTTTTCTCAAAATCAACTACAAGAATCTTTCAAATGCTCTTAAAATTTTAAACATTGCGAAGTAACAGCAAATTAAATGCAAGAAGAAACTAAACAAAACTTTCAAAATGTTTAGTTTAACCATGACCAGTATATACCATGACTATTAATGCCTGGTTATAACTATGGTTACATTACGATGACAAGTTATCTGGCTCTGAAGGAGAAATAAGTATATCCTTGCCTTGTCTCACTAGTGTTAAGTTATAATCTTATTATATTACTAAAACCATTTGAAACGTCAATCAAATTAGATAAAAAAAAAAGCAAGTCTCGTTTACTGCTAAAATGCTTCAAAATTATTTTATGAACGCGCAGTTTCTTAGATTGGTACGAGGTAATATAGACAAGCCACTGGCTTAAAGACGACGAGCAACGAACGACGCACAGTACGGAGAGCTTGTCAGACGTCTTGCGGACCAATAGACAGTGGCGTATCGTGGTTGTGTTCCAAGGCATGCTATATAAGTAGAGACCTCAAAAATTCGCGTTTTCTTTTAGGCACAAGCTAGAGTTCCAGCAACTATAGGTCTGTATCACGTTTATAATTGGCCGTTGGCTTACTCGACACTTCCTGGAAGTATCCGAGCCAATAATAAAACTGTAGCTGAATACAGGCCCATTACACTGTGTCAGCGACCAGCTAATAAACAGCTGCTGTCTACACGATTTCACACATATTCTTGGAGACTAGCCAACAAGTCATTGAACCCGCGAATTTTTCAGGTCCCTATATATAAGCTCCGACTATACACTTTGAGCACATGGACTATATGTGCCTACCTGTCATATACAATAAACATGTGTTGTGTAGGCCAAGGTGTATTACTGTACAATATGTTCCTTGCCTATTGCACGCTACAGCCTCGAACCTGTTCGTACCTCTACCAGTCTAATGGGTCCACAGACAACTCAGTGTTGTGCATAGTTAGAGCCAGTGATTTTTGGTGAAAAGAATTCTGCATCAATTTGTATCAATGCCTTTATGTGAACACCTGTTTCTCTGCTTCATGGTCAGTGATTGGAAGTTTTTAACTTCCGGCGTCTCGGGGTCCTACCCGCAAATCACGGCGTGTGGTGTCTTGGTAACATTGTTCTGGTTGGTGCAGTCAAATGAGCCAAGCCTCTGCCCTATTATATTCTGCCAATAACCACGAACCAGAGTTGCAGGTGTGCACGTGAGGCATTGAAACAAGTTGTTGCAGAATTCTTTTCATCGATAATCACTGGCTCTAACTATAGTCACTACTTGGCACTGCATGCCTCGGAACAACACTACCACGATACACCACTGCCAGCAGGGTGGTAGAAAGTGGAAATATAGGAACTAGTAGTGCTGCAGTAATGTATACGGGCGACTCAGGCCGGGATTATAAAATACGCAAGAAACGCAAGTACTCATGACTTTAACACAAGAGTTCACCAACTCTCAACATTTTGCGTTTCACCGTCTTCTGTAGCGACACTTTGTTTGACGAAAACATTGGAAACTAGTTTCAGTTATCTTTATAAGGCTTTAATTCCGCCATTTCGTTACTTTTTTGTGTTGTTTTGAATGCATCTTCAATAACACAGTGTTTATATTTATTTGGTTACTATTTCAAATTACCGGAACAACTGAATATTTAGAAAACAGAAATGAGTGACACATATAATCGTAATTGAAAAATATACACAGAGAAACTTTCTGTTGCCTCTTCGAAGTTTCGAGTGGTAGTGTTGGTTACGTCGTGTTGCTTGCGATGTTTATAAACTACTGAAATGTTTTAACTTAGTTTATGAAATGCGTTTCTAGCGTTCTTTTGTAGTTTACAAACCCGGTCTCACTTATATCTTGTATTCATAATTAGAAAATATGCTCAGTCCTCAAAATGTTAACGTACACATTTTGGTACGGAACAATCCAAAGCACTACGGGTGGTTATAATAATAGTAGTGTAGTTACAAACTTTCTGTGAACAATTGACAACAGTGCTTCAATTGTTGTCAAATGCGATAACGTGGAAGCACGTATACCGAAATTTCCTATGTACGACAGTCACGTGCGATCGTCAAGTTTTGAGCGTGCCCTGTATTGTCGCCCTTCTCAATAGGGGAAGAGAAAATATGGGAGAACATATTTTACAAAATATCCTTGGTAACTCAATATTTTCGTCCTGGGCAAGCGTGACTCGAGTGTTCATTAAACGAATTTTTTAAATGTTACTGCATTTCCTAAATTACACAAAATAAACTAACTCGTATTAGCTTTTACGCATAGCCGTGAAATAATTATAACGTAGTTTAATTCGTCTCTCAGCTGGAATCTATGATAAAGATACTTTTTATGTGCTGATAAGGATCAATTTAGAAACGTCAGTAATTATGTTAGTATAAAATTAAATAATCATTCGAATGAAAATAAAATAATTTATGTGAGTCGAGGATAGTGTGCGACCAACTTGACTCTATATTTGGTGGTACTGATATTACAAACTGTAATCAGAAATGATCGCGTATAAGGAGTAAATATAGTACGTAAATTAAAAGTCAACTTCGTACTTCACAATTATTATTTTGTCTGTCACTCTGTCGCATATTTAATGTTAGTTTAACATTTTAAACAACGCCATGCCCTTGCCTCTTCCGGGTATATTTCAAATATATTTTCAGACGCAATAATACAAAAAGTTACGTACAATTTCAAATATAAAATTGCTCGCATTCGTTTCCCTTTTTTAATTTAATCTTCAGAGATTTCTTTTCCTTTCAAGAATCCCGCATAATCTAATTTGTAGCTATTTTACAAACTCTCTCCTAATCATTATGTTTTTCTTCCCTTTTCTAAATCAATTTCCATAATCTCTCGTTACCTACGACCTCACACTTTAAAAACAATCTGTCAACAATAACAGTGCCAGTTTTAATGCGGTACTATTTCCAGTTCACGACATAACTAATTTTTTACGATAGCCCCTATAAAGTAATGTATTGAAATATTTGTAAATGTCCTTTCAGTTATTTTTAAATTCCGCCTTCTGTGCATTCACCATTCGTATGCAAAATCGAAACCAATGTTTCTAAAATATGACTCACTTTACATGGGTCTTAAGCCCTTTAAGATATTTTTCACAGTCACGAAGCTTCAGTTTGACACCATGCAGTTCGTACTAGACTGGTATACAGTATGTTCACAAAAAAAAAAAAACACCGACGAAGTCTGGAAGATGAATCCTTGTTAAAAATGAAACAGAAAATAATTTAAGGCACTTTTGTACGTAAACGTAATATGAAAGGAGTTATAAGCCTTTGAATATCAAATTTGAAAACCATTTCCCCACAAATTAAAAACGGGACTGATCGACATAAACTGATAATACTCAGAATAATACTTTATGTTAATGCGACCGACTAATCAACAGCAAACGCTGGATGATACCCCTTACGAAAATAAAAGGGGTTGCCACCCTTAAGTTGAAAGCGAATTATAGAATAATGTAGCTTTTGTGACAAAAATAGTCCTCTTGCAGCGACTGGTCTTGGACCCATCGGTTTCTTGCAACACATACGTGAATCTTGGTCTCTGTGATACGGAGCCTAGCACGTAGGCAATACTGCGTACACGCGTGTTTGTTTTATCCAGCTGCGCCACACATACGAAGAGAAATATTCACTATAAATATCATGTACCGTGACACTGTTTTCCTGGCACCACATAACTGCAGCTGAAGTTGCATATATGTGCAGGTGAAACAGGCAAATTATTTTATTATGTTACGTCATAAAACATGCGCATATCCGTGTTAGCACAAATTTAGTATGCAATAATAGGATATGGGGTTTGCATACTCTCTTATTCGTATTACAATTAACGATGTGGGTGGTTAACGTGTAGGCTACTGTAAATAATGTACCGTTTGTTAGCAAAAAAAAATATTTTACTTCATTTTGGCTTATTTTGACAACAAAATACATATTTCAGGGACAAAAAACTATGCCGGTATCATGCACACAGACCGTTAAAATATGTTGGTTCAAAGTAAAGTTTTATCATGTAACGTCACTGAATAATTACCGAGTATTCAGATTTGAAATTCACTACAGTTATAGAGCCTAGAGCATAGGCAAAACTACATACACGTGTGTTTTGTTGTTCTCAGCACACAAACGGCGGTGAACATCAACACTGTCAAGAACTTGTACCATACGTTAACCAACTCATTATGCCGAATCATTAAGTGCGTTATGAATGAAAACGTGGTTATAGGCAGTTGCAACTAGACGATCATTTCTGTTACGTAAGTCACGTAGTTAAAAAAACCTTCATCGAATGTTCGAATTTCCTGTTAATACAAAAGTTTTATGCAAGTAGAGAGTGGCCAGAATTTGCTATGAATTACAAGAATCCAACAAACCTAATGCAATGTTTAGGATATTGTCCTTCCAAGTAATGCATTTTCCTATTCTTTGGGAAAATACTATTTCAAAATTCTAACTTCAAATGCTTATTATTATAATACTTAAGTTGTCACAAAGTGTTCTCTATATTCTGTGCGTGTTATTTAATCAAGTATCACCTGTCGCGTTTTATCGGATGAATTCAAACCCACCATGCATTTATACATTTAAATATATAAAACACACATTTATCTCTTCGCGTTTGTTCATAAAAATACAGAAACAGCATGATCCTCGATTTCACTATGAGATTCATAAATGTGTAGATGCTGAGCGCAGAGCAACAAGTAACGATAGCCCTTTTAAGTGGAATTGTGGACTAAAGTCTTACATTAATGAACTTTCTTTCACTATAAACCAGTAGATTTCGCGACTAATGTGAGAGAACGTTGTATTTCGAATTCACGTACATATGAGAAACTTTCGCGAATGTATCCCTGTTTATTGAAACGTCTTCTATGACTAGGGACTGGAAAATTTAGCGAATTCAATTACATGTACGCTAGAATCCATTGTACTATACATACCCAAGCCCCGACTATTTGTCCACTAGCTGCTACTCTGTGGAACAGCAGACAATGAACGAATATACGGGTCTTGCCTAATACAATGGATTCTAGCCTACATGTCGTTGAATTCGCGAAATTTTCCAGTCCCTATCTACGACTCACAACCGATAGCAAACCTGCATGTAAACAAATACTCACTGACTCCCGCACTACCCAGTCAGGTATATATAACCATCAAGTACAGCTGAATTTCAATGAAAATAATTTTGCACCAACTCATTTTAGTGCCTTACGAGGACATCTGCAGATCTGCTTCATGATGAGTGATTGCATGTTTTTAACTCTCTGCGTCCTTGAATTTAACCCTAAAATCACAAACATGTGGTGACTCAGTAATCGTTTCTCATTGGCACAGTTAGTTTCGCAATGGTTTCGAGGGTGTTTTATTTTTAACGTGAATTAAAACGTATATAAAAAATTCATCTTGCAGTTTCAGCACTTATATCATCGTTTGTAGCTGAATTTTTCTGCTACAATACACCAAACAGATTTTTAGATTTTTGCCCCTGAAATATAACATATTTTGTTGTCGAAATAAGTATAAAAGAAGCAAAATAATTTTTTGATAGTAATCGGTACATTATTTTGAAAAATGATCTGCCAAAATTGTGTATCGCATGACTGTATACTGTCTCAATTTTTTCAAAACATTTGGTTAAAAAATATTTGAGTTATTTGCAATTGTTTGAAATAAATGAAAGAACATCAAAGACACAGTCGTCCTTATATTCGCTGCGTTCTGCAAAATCTAGTATAACCAACGGTTACATTAAAAACCTAATACAAAAAAAGGTTTTGTAAAATTTATAGTCTACCATTATTTATACTTAACTTCGACGAACGCAGCAAAAATAAGAACGACTCTGTCTCTTATAAAACACGAAGATAATGTTGATACTTATATTGCTATAGCGAAGGTAATATTAGCCTTGATTTATATGGGGTTAATGCGGGTTGCATAAATGCGCCTGAAACACTGAAACGACCTCTTCAGGGTGTTCAAAAGCGATAAAATCATAACTTTATATTTATATGAAACAGTGTTAGTTTTCTAGACGATACTTGTGAGTACAGTTTCCTCTCACGAAACAATTTTAACTCACATAGTTTTCTCATAACGGTGCGTCAAAGTCAAAATTGGCATGTTCTGCTGCCATGTAAACAGTGAAATCCAATCGGCTAACGTAAGTGAAATAATTCACAGTGAAATAATATTCCACGGTCAAAGTAATAAAACAATTTTAAACAATCCAGTGAACTATTTTTGTATTTAAAAAAATTGCTGAATTTTCAACTTTTTCTTGTACTTTGCAATTTTTTTTACAAAATTCAAACTATTACGTCATGGTATTTTAAATACTTTATTGCATAGTTCATGGGATGTAATATCACGGTGAATTATTTTATTCAAGTAGGTCAGTTGGTTTTCACCATTTGCATGGCAGCAGAACAAGCAAATTTTGACTTTGTCGCACCGTTATGAGAAAACTATGGGAGCTAAAATTGTTTCGTAAGAGGAAACTGTACTCACAAATATCGTCTACAAAACTAACACAATTTCATAAAGATAAAATTATGATTTTATCGCACCTGAACACCCTTAAATGAGCGACGCCTCAGCACAAAGGCAAGTTGCCAATAACCACAAAGCACGGATGCAGTGTACATGTAAAGCGCATTAAATCAATCTGGTGCAATTTTCTTCTCGCCAAAAATCAGTGTAACCTATCAGCAGTTGTCGAAAAAAAAAATTGTTCAGGATCTGTACACAGGTTGTTGAACCCAAAAAATGTCATCGCTAATGGCGTTTTTCAAATTATGCAGTGCAATAATATTCTACGACACTTATTTCCATCCTTTTTTTTTTTTTTTTTTAATTTCTGACGTATGCCGGAAGACAGGAAATTATGTATTTGATCTAATGGTTCTGTTGAAATGGAAGGATAAAAAAAACAGTTTCTATCTAACAATGTAAGGAATAAGTTGTAGGTAATAATTATTCAGATTAGTTAGCATTAAGGAGCCTGCTTTTAAAAACTGTTTTGAGCTTATGAGGTACAGAAGCTATGGAGCGGTAAGTGCCACTCTAACGCTCACGGATAATGCCATACCGCTCCTGAATCTGTAAGTGTTGACGCTGTTATTTTATTCCTTGGAAAGTCTGTACTAAAGTTTAGTAGGCCTTTACAATTGCGTGCGTATCAATTTGAATAGCAGGTTTTGTGGTATACATGTGCGAAAAAGCAGTATTAAGCCATGTTCGAGAGCTCAGAATTAATAACCTATTTTCAATGTACTTGATGTTTTCAAAGTACTTTACAATCATTCTCCGAAATGTTTTTTTTTTATTTCCATAGATGGGTACATTACAACCATGCCTTTTGAAAAACTAGCGTCGGTGAATATATGTAAGATAAAATACGTTAGCACACCATTCTACGATATAAGTGTGTTGTATGTTACACCTAGAGTTTAGACAATATCTCAACCATTTGTATGTAGCAATGAATGTAAGCGGTGTGTTTGACATCCAGCAGTAATTTCGTATTTTGAATAAGTTGTAAGAAAACTGATGGTTTTTATAACCTTGATATTTGTTTTCTATATGTTCCTGCGTCAGGCAGAAATTTATATTTACGTTACAACTGTTTTAAAACTGTGTTTTTAATTATTTCTGCAACGAAGTTACATAATATATTAAAATGAATTACCTGGATGACGCCGTTGTAGTTTTAAGCTATCAATGGAAACTCAAAATTGCGAATATAAAATTAACGTTTTGACTAGTTCCTTGAATTTTCTAGATAATTAAAAACTCTTTGCTGCAGGATTATACTAGAGTTTTAAAATATCTGTCCAGAGTTTCGATTTTTTATTAATTGGAACTCTGAATTTTCGCGAAAATAATTTTGCCCCACTTTGTTTCAGTGACTTACATGCGCATCTGCAGTTCTACTGCGCGGTTATTGGCAGAGCGTTTTTGGGAAGTGATGTCTCTCATTTGACTTTGCCAATCACGATAACGTTACTGCAACTTCACAAGTCTGGGATTTGCCAGTAAAACTCCAAGACACGTCAGAGCTAAGACGTCCAATCACTGATTATGAAGCAGAACTGCAGATGTGCACGTAAGTCACTGAAACAAAGTGGGGCAAAATTCTTTTCGCAACAATTCAGGGTCCCTAGTTATGAGTAAATGTTATGATCGGCCTGAATTTATTTGAGTATATGGAAGCTTCGGAATGACATGTACCTGGAATATTAATTAGTTTTCATTTAAATAAATGCTACTCGGTTGAGCTATTTAACATTTTTACCTACTCCGACAACTACATTACCGTAATTACTGTAGTTAAGGCTTTGCATGTATTTAGGGTGGAATTTTTTTTCGTATAGGTTAATTATCAAAAGTGGTCGACGGCTGCAGCAGGAATAATTGACGGCGGCAGAAGGTGGGTTTATCCCGGCCATCAGGTAGCGTTAAGCAGGGCCCGGAGGTAAGATGAAGCAAGGGTTGCCGTGGACGGAGCGCTGCCAGGCCAGAGACGGGACGGCATTAGGGCGGCATGTTGCCCGCCGCAGATTGATGAGGCCGGCTACACGGGCAGACGTCTCCCCGGCTGTATTAAGGGATCACGCCGAGCACCGGCCAAGAAGAGGGTTGTGAGGTGAGTCGGTGTAGAGGAGGGAAGGGGGGACAGAGAAACACCGGCCCTCGCGACGCAGAACACCCCGTTGTTACAGAAGCCAAACTGCCGCACGGGTCGTCACCGATCCGCCGCTACACACGGCAACCTTCGTAGTTACACGTTGTACGAAGACTCGCCCATTTTCCGAGAAAACATCTCAAAACAAAAGACTGGTTAGTGTGGCAAACCAAGCTCGTGTTGCAAGGGAAGAGGTATTAGATACCTAGGTATAGACACGACTTTGTATCGAAATTATTTTGGCATCATTTGGTTTAAATGCCATTTGTGTACGTTTGCATATCTGCTTCATGGTCAGTGATTGGATGTTTTAACTATCACGTGACGTTAGGTTCTACTGGAAAATCACATATGTATGGTGTTACAATAGACTTCTGAAAAGAGACAAGTCTGAACAAAGACTCGCTGCCAATAACCATGAACAGAGCTGCCAATATGCACGTAATGTACAAAAATTATTCAAAAATCTATTAGGGACAAAATCTTGGCTCTGACCAAGAGCACGTGGCATTGACGCGCCAGCAGGAATCAGAAAATAAGAGAAGTTTATTATTCTCGAAGTTGTATTACTGGGGACTCGCCCTTTGCCACTGGCACGCTACTCTGGAGATTTAGTTATACCTACCAGACTAAATGTTCCTCAGACAACTCAGCCTTCTGTATCTTTTAAAGCACCGCTTCCCACTGGGCACAGCATCTCTTAGTGTGGTCGTGCATGTAAATTTCCCACGGCGTTCACACAATATTTCTATAAAAAATTCTCAAAATATTTTTCATCTGAGAAAAAAAAACTCTCAGCAATAAATTTTAACTTTTTTAAAATTAAGGGGGGAAAAACAATTATCTTCAGTAATAGCAATTCCAATTTGTACTCAGATGAAAAATACATAGATCTGACATTCTTTTGATAAATATACCCCTCTCAAATACACAAAAAAAGTATGTAATTAAGCACGAGAAACGAACAATAAACATGCCACTACAATAAGTAATAAAATTCCTAACACATAAACAGGTCATTACCCTTCAATATTTTACTTAAACTTGCTTCCTTGCTTTAAGATAACTAGCATGGCGGATCAAAATATTCGAGATTACACGAAAATAGCACCTAAACTGTATATTTGCTTCATAATTTAAGTTCAATAATTTCACACAACATATACGTTAAAAACATCGAACTACAATGGCGCCTTAAATGTATATCCAAAATGGCACATCAAGAAATAACATCATATCAATTTCAAACAACGCTCCTAGCAACATATAGATAATAAATATTGCGCTTGACATACAATCAGAATGGCACTTCAGTGTTAAACATTCTCTCTTAAAGGCATACTTTCAACATGACGCTCGGAAGATAACTATAACAGGGCCTCACTTTTAAATATAATGACTGAAACATTAAATTATCTCTCTGACTTCTAAAAAAATTAAATTCAAATGGCGGTATATACTTGCCTGAACGATTTAATAAATGTATTCTAACATTAAAGCAAAAATAAATTCATCCTCACAAACATATAGGCTACAAGAATCTAAAGATAAGTTATTAAATCACAACAAAAAAAAAATACTTATGCTCTGCCGAATTATCAGTCGTTATTGAAATTCATGACAACAGCCCATCGTGCATAATAACAATTCAATAACGTGACCAACATTATGACGACCTATAAAATAACAGAATATACGTAAATCTAGTATAAATATTCATCTCAGACAAGTCCCACCATCTGTGACCTGCTACTGCTACAACCTCGGTATGAATACTAAACTTGGATCCCTTTCCAAAAGTTCAAACGCCAATCACAGTTCTTCAGGGTATTGAGGGTGGTGAGTAGAGACAGGAAATTTTGCGAAAAGATTTTTGCACCACTTTGTTTCAGTGGCTTACGTGCGCAACTG
Source organism: Medauroidea extradentata (assembly GCA_003012365.1). NCBI lineage: Eukaryota > Metazoa > Arthropoda > Insecta > Phasmatodea > Phasmatidae > Medauroidea > Medauroidea extradentata. The sequence goes on from PNEQ01098568.1 coordinate 81,342, forward strand.
CATCTCTGCTTTGTGGTTGGATGCCGTAACACACAGCGTGTGGAGGTTAAACCCGCAAATCACAGACGTAAAGTGTGGTAGTTATCCGTGTACTGGTTGGCACAGTGAAATGAATAACGACTCTGCACAAAAACACTCTGGCAATAGCCATGAAGTTGAGCTGCAGGTGTACACGTATGACACTGAAACAAAGTGGGGCAAAAATCTTTTCACCAAAAATTCCCGTCCCTAGTGGTGATTCACGATGACAGCGCCGGCGAAAACAGTGCAGAAGCGCTTGCCACTAAACAAGGCATCTTCGGCATCACTTGGGTCTCGTCGGGTGCAGTTTGGAGAAGTACCAGTGACGTCAGCAGCATCACAAGAATCATAGTCGCGAACCAAAATAGGCAGCACTCCTATAGGTCGTTCAGAATAAAGAGAGCACTAAAAATTTAACCTTTAAAAATATCACTAAACGTTACTGCATATAATTCAACATTAACTATAGATGAATTACTGCTTGTATGGTTGGTAGCTAAATAACGCAATATAGTTCCACGTATTTTTCTATTTACACACAATAATTAGAGACATGAACTTTTCGCGAAAAGAATTTTGCCCCACTTCGTTCGAGTGCCTTATGTGCAGGTCTGCAGTTCTGCTTCACATATAATGGCAGCGTGCCTTTGAACTGTGACGTTTCTCATTCGACTGTACCAATCACAATAAGGTTACTGTAACACCACACGTCTGTGATTTGCGTGTAAAACCCCACGACACACGAATGTCAAAACATCCAATCTCTGACCGTGAAGCAAGTCTGCAGACGTGCACACAAGTCACTGACACAAAGTGAGGCAAATTTCTTTTCG